>OX438768.1:11097413-11383208 GCA_949316455.1 Acleris holmiana
AGGTCATATGAGCATATTTTCAAGTAATTAAAGAATAAATAGGATTTATCAGGAATTTCGAAAAAAAATTTTTTTTTTAAGAAAAACGTGCTTTTATTGTTTGTTTTTTTTTTACATTCTTTTATTTATTTAATTGGCACAGAAAATGCTCTACGATTAAAAAACCGTTTATTTTATCTCAATAGACTTCATGTGAGGCGATACATTTTACTTTGTTTATCAGAACAAAGTAAAGGGGTTGACAGCAATCAATGATTTTTTACAAATCTTTAAAAAAAATAGACACCATTTTTTTTTGTCGGTGAAATTGCATCGTATTTCATTCCTATTTGTTTGTGCACCTTATGCAGGGACAGATTGTATAGGATAAAGAAAGAGACTTCAATACGAATATTCCCTTCGGGGTCGTGCTCCTGCTAAATTCTCCTACTGGTAGGAGCACGAAGACATTATAGTACTGATTCTCCCACTGGTAGGAGCATGAATACTATAATTTCTGATTCTCCTACTGCAACGAAAAGAAGATATAGGTATTTCAAATTTTATTATTTACTGTCGCAAAATATCCCTTCAGACCCACCGTCCCCTGGCATTACCCCTGGTGGTACAGTAGGTATTTTAAAGTTAAACGATACCACTGACTTATAGTGATATCAAACAGGAGCTCCGCAGAAGCGGACCTAAACCTATAACTTGCTGAAATACTATTGATATGATAATAATAAATAATGTTTGTACTTTAATTAGAGTATGAAAACGAGGGATTCAATTGTAATATTTTTATGCTCCTAGTAGGAGCACGACCCCGAAGGCAAGTATAAGGTAGGTATATTTGTTGAATCCTGTAGATGTGGCAACAGTGTATAAGACAAAACCAACGACACCTTATTTGTCAAAACACGATTTGTTAGATGATTTTAATGATTTTCACAAAGGCATTTTTTCGTAGTAGCGAATTTTCACATCGCGTTCTTTTACAATTGTCAATTTTTTTTATTGTTTTTCTTCATGTAGCGATTTTTATACAGCATTATTGAATATTCGTAATTTTTACTATTCACATTTTATATGTTCCCAATGTTTCCATCGCAAATTTTCCCAATAATTACTTTTGCATCATAATATGCGTATGTAGGTTAGGTTAGCTTCGGTCTCATATTAGGCCTGGAGGGCCAAAACAACCCAGAAATAGAAGCTCCGCTCAGCGGAGCTCCGTCGATTTTATCAAATTAAAGTTTTTAGAATGGAAAAAATGCTACAAAATTAAATAATCTACTGGTAATTTTAGCGATTAAAATAAACCGCGAACATTTTAACTCTATATCGGTACATATAATACTAAATATAGTAGGTACATATAATCGTTACATGAACAAAATCGATTAAACAATTATGAAAGAACGAGAAATGTGAAAATTCGCTACTTTGAAAAAATGACTTTATGAAAATCATGTAACAAATCAAAACTACCTTCGTAAAACCAAAATATTTTTATAGACTTATTCTATGCAGGTGAGGTGCCAGTGGTAGTTCATTTTAGGTAAAAAAAAAAAACATTTCGTACAAATGGGCCATAATTTTTTGGATGTATCAATTTGAATTAGAGCTTGATTAGAAGGTACAAAGGGTGCAGTCTGTCCGTTATGATGCAGGATGCTGCTGTTGCTGGTGCGCCTGCGCCGGAGAGCCGTCGACGCGCATCCGCCAGTAAGCCCGTTGCGCTGCATGCTTTATCCCTAAACGTGTTGTTATATTGGTCTCGGAGGGCATTGATATAATAGACCTTTGCGACAAGTAAGCACTCAGGCTGTAGGTATAAAGCAATTAAAAATCTCTAAAACGCGTTACTGCGACTTCCGCGGTACATCGTCGGAACCTGTGGGCTATCATGTTCGCTCTGACCACCAGCGCCATCATCATCCTTTTCGATCACATCACACATCACATTGTACACATCTAGCAATTAAAATAAAAAAATACATTCAATTTGTTTCACGTAATAGAAAATTAAATTTGTTTTATTGTTACATAGTAGTATTTTCATTAAAACTTTTAATCCAATTTTCATACGATTATTTTGGGATACGAACAGAGACTCTAAGACCTTTGTCGTCAATGCCCCCGAGGAACCTAGAGCTGGACGGCGAATAAGGGGTAAAATTGCCAACCGATGTCGCCAGGCGCTCCTGCCCCCTATTTCACCTTACTGACAATGACACTTGACAGGTGACATTTTAGTGTACGTGGCGCAGCTTATATGAAACCCAGTGATGTATCAGTGTGTTAACTTTGCAATGTATACAAAATTGTCACCTATCACATGTCATTGTCAAGATGGTGAAATAGGGGGCTGGTAGAGGGGGTACATTTCTTATACTTTTGTATTTGACCTGCCCTAGATGGTCGATAACATACGAGTATATATACGCAATCTTTTCCACAAGTAATAGTGCTACTTTCTAGTTTTAGTTCAAAAACAATAAAGCTACACTAATCAGGATGGTTCTTAGCAAGATTTAATGAAAATTGGTTGAGCCGTTCAAGAGATATCAGCTCTGAAATGAACCTCTAGGGCTTTTAACCCCCTAAAAGCTCCATATCTCAAAAACGACTGAACCACCGCTAGAAAACCTGCTTTCAATCATAAAACCGCATTCAAATCGGCTGATCCATTTAAGAGATACGGTGCCACAGACAGACACACACACACACACTTACACATCAAACTTATAACACCCCTATTTTTGTGTCGGGGGTTAAAAAGCAAGATGGGACGGGTTTAATGTTGGTAGGGCTTTGTGCAGGGTGCGTTCGGATCGCTTAAAAGATAAAACATGAAAATAGGATCCGAGCGATAAGCAACGTATTTGCAGTCTCATGACTGCAGTCTTGAGAATGCAAATGTCCCACAGGGTCTCAGATCCCACTCGCTATCAGCCCCCTTTTCCACCGTACTGACGAGGATAAGTGACAGGTGACAATTCGGTATACATTGCTCGTAAGTTAAGTATTATTCACGTCAGTGGGATTTGTATGCAATCTCTTTGTCGCAGAGTTAATTCGTTATTAGTTTATGTTTAGAGCCATGATACAAATATCTTGATTTGAAAAACGTGTATCTCGTACTGATCGGCGTCACTTCAGCATTTCTTCTAATATAATAAAATAAAAGAAGGTCCTACTACACGTAGTGGGCTGGAACAGAAATATTTACATTAAGAAATATAATAACATACGAGGTTTATGACTTCCGATGTAATGACGCGATAATACTGGTGTAAAAAATAATTACGGAATGGGATACCAACCCTAAAAAAAGTTTTGATCTTTGTACAAAATGTTAAGCAGTACCTCGGTTCGGACGGACAGGACGGCCAGAACGGACGGACGGACGTTACGGGACATACAGGACGGACGGATGGGATGGACGGGACGGACGGGACGGACGGACAGCACGGACGGACGGTACGGACAGGACGGACGGACAGGACGGACAGTTTACGTTAAGAGCTACATATATTACAAACATTTTGATTTAAAAAACGTGTATCTCTTACTGATCTGTGACACTGCGTCACTTCAGAATTTATTTTAGTAGAATAAAATGTAAGAAGTACCTAGACATAGTAGGCTGAAACAAAAATATTTATATTAATAAACAAAACAACATGAGGTTATAACTTCTGATGTAATGACGCTATAATACTGGCGTAAAAAAATATTAACAGAATGGGGTGATAACCCTAAAAATATTTTTTCCTTTTACTAAGATTTTAGCAGTGTCTAGTGTTCCAAATAAAATAAATGTGAAGTTCATACAGTCAGACAAACAGACGAACACTGACGGACGGGACAGACGGACAGGACGGACGGACGGGACGGACGGACAGGACGGACGGACGGGACGGACGGACAGGACGGACGGACGGGACGGACGGACAGGACGGACGGAGAGGACGGACGGATAGTTTACGTTTAGAGCTACATTACAAACATCTTGATTTGAAAAACGTGTATCTCTTACTGATCTGTGACACTGCGTCACTTCAGAAATTTATTACTATATAATAAAATGTAAGAAGTACCTAGACGTAGTAGACTGCAACATTACAAAAATATTTATATAAATAAACAAAATAACATAAAAGCTTCTAAAAAAATGTTACAGAATGGGGTGCTAACCCTAAAAATATTGTTTTCCTTTACAAGGTTTTTAGCAGTATCTAGTGTTCCAAGTAAAATGGATGTGAACTTCATACAGTCAGACAAACAGACGAACACGGACAGGACGGACGGACGGGACAGACGGACAGGACGGACGAACAGGACGGTCGGAAGGCACGGACGGACAAGATGGACGGACAGTTTACGTTTAGAGCTACATTACACACATCTTGATTTGAAAAACGTGTATCTCTTACTGATCTGTGACACTGCGTCACTTCAGAAATTTATTACTATATAATAAAATGTAAGAAGTACCTAGACGTAGTAGACTGCAACATTACAAAAATATTTATTTAAATTTTTAGCAGTGTCTAGTGTTCCAAATAAAATAAATGTGAAGTTCATACAGTCAGACAAACAGACGAACACGGACGGGCGGGACAGATGGACAGGACGGACGGACAGGACGGACGGACGGGACGGACGGACAGGACGGACGGAGAGGACGGACGGATAGTTTACGTTTAGAGCTACATTACAAACATCTTGATTTGAAAAACGTATATCTCTTACTGATCTGTGACACTGCGTCATTTCAGAATTTATTTTAATAGAATAAAATGTAAGAAGTACCTAGACGTAGTAGACTGCAACAAAAATATTTATATTAATAAACAAAATAACATGCGGTTATAACTTCTGATGTAATGGAGCTATAATACTGGCGTAAAAAAATGTTACAGAATGGGGTGCTAAGCCTAAAAATATTTTTTTCCTTTACTAAAATTTTTAGCAGTGTCTAGTGTTCCAAGTAATATGGATGTGAACTTCATACAGTCAGACAAACAGATGAACATGGACAGGACGGACGGACGGGACAGACGGACGGGACGGACGGACAGGACGGACGGACAGGACGGACGGACGGACGGACAAGACGGACGGACACTACGTACGGACGGGACGGATGGACGGACAGGACGGACGGACAGGACGGACGGACAGGGTGGACGGACAGGACGGACAGACAGGACGGACGGACAGGATGGACGGACAGGACGAACGGACAGGACGGACGGACAGGACAGACGGATAGGACGGACGGGACATACGAAAGGTTAACAGTTCAAACTAAGCTAGCCTGTTTTAAGTACACCGGAGATGTGACGACCTTTCAGATCCATCATTAGATCTCGTTTTAGCCAAAAAACATTCGATTTAAAAATAAATGATTGATGTGATAATTACAATTATCGCAAAATTACGCACGCCAGACTGATTTGTACCGAGTACCGCCGAAAAACCGGGCAAGTGCATGTCGGACCATGCTCAATGTAGGGTTCCGAAGCTGATACTACAAACACAACAATACCGTCTCAAAAAACAACAAGTATGAACTAATTTTCTATTTAAAGTTATTTGGTGCTGATTTAAATCAATGGTTTTAGTAGGTATAAACACTTTTTTGTATACATTTTTCTGTTTTTATTATTTATAGTTTTGGCTGTAGGGACACTTGACTCTAACAAAAATAGCAATGTAACGCTTAATATTTTACAACCGGATGCCTTTAATCGAAAAAAATATTTGACATATCCGTAATATTTTTGAAATTACAAAAACCCCACTCCATGGGGTAGACGAGAAAAAAGAACTATCCTCACTTACGTGCAGGGGAGGTCCTATGTATATTCATGCCAAATAACAGCTTTCTAGTACTAAGAGTCTCTAAGCTAAGCTGTGGACGGACGGACGGACGGACGGACGGACGGACGGGCGGACGGACGGACAGACGGACATATGGATGGATGGACAGACGGACAGATGGACAGATGGACGGATGGAAAGATGGACGAATGGATAGACGGACGGACGGACAGACGGACGGACGGACAGATGGACGGAGAGATGGAAGGACTGGCAGATGGACAGACAGACGGTCGGACAGACGGACGGACAGAAGGACGGACATGGCGGAACTATAAGGGTTCCTAGTACGGAACTCAACTGCCAATTTATTGTCTTCTTCCGTCAAAACGTTAGGTGATGTTTTAAAGTAAAAGAGTAGAAATGAAATAAATGTTTGAAAAAACTAAAAGCCGTCTTCAAAATGCAAGAAATAACTTATTTTAAAATGATAGGTAATAAAAATAAAGGTCAGTCGGACTAAAAACATTTATTTTATTTCATACCTTTTAGTGATCATAATAATACTGTTACGTCGTCCACGTATATTTATTTATTCCTATAATATTTGAGGAGTTCTTTCGATTTCTCCAAGATCTCATCATCAGATGTTGACGTGCTGGAAATGGGTCCAACTAGAAAGTAGACGCAATCGGACAAAAAAAAAATCGTTCCAGGCGTCTTGGTCCCGATGAATTGAAAAACTTCCTTCTTTTTTTTAAGTCGGTTAAAAATATTTAACGCTTACAAAATACAATTAAAACAAAAGACAACTAAAAATAACACAAAATGGCGTTGAAAAGGGCCCCTACTCAGCATAAGAGCCTCAACCAGTGAAGTATAACTTGTTATGTGTATGTGTAGTTTTGTTGTGATTTTGTACTGCGGTGGAGGCGACGGAGGTTTGTTTGTTTACTTAAATGTAGGTAGAAATGGTCGCACAAATTCAAATAGAGTATTTATCTTAGAAATTACCTAAGTCATGAACTGACAAAGGTTTTCTAAGTCATGTTTTATTGGGAAATGTTTAAAGTAGGTATATAAGATTAATACAGTCATCTTTTAAAAAAAACATGACTGTCATAGGCAAAAATTGAATAAGCTGCTGGTGAATTCTAGGGTTGAACCTATTCTTTGACCTTATATACACTTACACACTTTATTCTAGCAACATTCGAAATGTAACCGGCTCGTTAGATATTAATAATTTAGATGTATTATTAATAGTTGGTAAGTATATCACAAAAATAACATCCAAGTGTGATTTTGATATTTAGGTATATTAGGTAGATATGAGCTCTGAAAGCTAATACTTTTAATAAAATATATATTAAACGAGGTATCTAAACAGAAGTTTGAGATTACAAATCAGCATTTTATTGATTTCATACAATCTCTTAAAGTTTCGGGGGTCTTAGTTTGCTGGCCATTTCTGAGTGCGTTTTCTTTTCTTAAAAAAAAAAACTATTTATTTCGCCGTCAACAACAAACAAAATTTAGTTGGTAATAAAAAATGTTACTTTATCAAAGAAATCCTAATGCGTGGTGCGTTATTCGACTCGCACTTAACTGGACCGGCTTTCCTTACTGGTTTGGGCCACGCTTCACCACAGTTGCAAATAAGTTTGCAATCGCAAAAAACATTTTTCGGATTTTTTCCATAATTTGTGCTTCCTTCTTGCCAATTTTCAGGATTCTGGGTCTAATAGGAAGTACCTACCCTATACATTTTGATTCCATTGAGAGTGTTGAAACATACGTTTTTTGCGGCATAAAAGGACAGACAGACGGACATACGGACGGACGGACGGACAACAAAGTGATCCTATAAGGGTTCCGTTTTTTGCTTTTGAGATACGGAACCCGAAAAATGTTATTTCTTAAATGATACCCTAATACGTAGTGCATAGTCCGACTCGCACTTGAGTGGAAAGCCGTTTCCTATTGGTTTTTAACAGACTTCAAAAAAGGAGGAGATTGTACGTTCCATGGTATGTATTTTTTTTATGTATGTTCACCGATAACTTCCTCAATTGTGGACCGATTTTAAAAAATCTTCTTTAGTTTGATAGAGTACCTATACTTTCGAGGTGATCCCATTGTCACCAAATCTGAATCTGATGAGGGGATCAGTGAGGAATTGAGGGAATTCCTCAAATATAGCGATTGGCAAACATAGTATAGCGATTTTAGTATTTTTAGTAACAAATCTAGCATTTGCATTCAGAAAGTATAACTTGGTGCAGTGAAACTGATCATGAAGACCACAGATGGCCACCGGAACTCCTCAATGGTACCTATTTCAAGGGTGGCGACAAGATATCTCGATTTAGATAGTTGAGCGACTACAACGAAAAATATTTACTTGTTGAAATATGACTATGACTTTCCCGCGGCGTCGTATGGGGCGCTTGAAATAAATTAAAGTTTCATATCAACTACGAAGTATGACTACGTAACAGCGTATTGTGATCACTAAAAAGTATAAAATAAAATAAATGTTTTAAAATAAAAAAACCGCTTTCAAAAACGCATCAAATAACATCTTTTAAAATTGTAGGCACCTACCTAATAGGTTAGCCCAACAGAACCGAAGTCGGCGATTATTAGGTGCCTACAATTTAAAAAAAAGTTATTTTGTGCGCTTTTGAAGGCGATTTTTTGTTTTATAACAATTTTTTATTTCAATTACAAAAAACATTATTATTTTGTGATGGAGCAACAAATTAACAATTTTATGATATGAACTTGCGGCTTGCATAAGCGGCCGTAACTTTTTTTTCAGTTTACTTCGAAGTTTGACTTTTTATAGATGCAAAGGACTGTGGACCTAATTATATGGAGGGATTGATAAATTTTGAGAGTTACAAAACATTAACCGTTTTTTTTGCTGAATATCTTGCGGCGTTTCTTCTCAGCAGTGGTCTCCTCTTCGGAAGCGCTGATAGAATTTGGAATTTAAAAATTTGAAGTGTAAAAGTGCCTGTGCGGCCTATTTACTGAATAAACAACTTTTGTACTTTTTACATTCTTGTCCTTTTTAATTAGAACGCCTTTGTTATTGTTAAGAAATTTTCTTAGACAAACTTATATAAGTAAGCTATCAATTGTTTAAAACTGACATTAACAATAGTATATCGACGGTGGAAATTTCAAATGTCGTAAGGGACATTTTGTCGTAAATACGCTAAATATACCATTGAAGTCAGTATTTTTTTTTTCTATCTATTTGTTGTATTTGTCGTATCGGTCAAATATTTTTGTATAACGTCTTGTTTCATTAAGCGCAATATCGTATATCTCAATATTTTTAAAATTCCTATGTTGTAAGGCACTAAAAAGAATACATTTTGTCAGATAAGTACTGTGTTTTCGGAGGTGTAACACACATTTTCTTCTTATTTTTTTGTTGTAAGGGACACTATTTCCTAAACCACTGTATTTATGGAGGTCCAATTAAAAAAATAGGGTAGGCGAAGTTATTTAAAAAGTATGCTGCCAAGAATCATCTTAATGGGATGAGTAGTTTCCTAGTTATGAATTTAAAAAAGTAGAATTTTGTTTTCTGGCTCCCCTGAAAAGTAAGCGTTTGTCCCTTACGACATTTGAAATTTCCACTGTCGAATAATAGTCCTAAAGAATCAAGGCAATAGACTAGTACTTATTCTACACAAAAAGTAATGAAAGGTTGCATTACTAATATTTTTGATATACCTATCCAACGACATCCCACATTATGTGGTAGACGAGAAAAAAAAACATCCCCACGTTACGTTTAGGGGAGGTACACTAAAACATTTTTTTTCAAAATTTAACTTTACGACTTTGTTGGCGTGACTAATATGTATATTCTCATGCCAAATTACAGCTTTCTAGTTCTAAGAGTCTCTGAGCTAGGCTGCGGACGGACAGACGGATCGACATCGTGAAACTATTAGGGTTCCTAGTTTGACTATGGAATCCTAGAAACGTATAAACTTTTATAGCACAAACTATCTGCGCTTCACTACACTAGAATAAAAGCTATGAAATGGTACTAGCACTTATACTTAATGTAATAGAATGAATGAATGAATGTGCTTATTTTAATAGAATTCATATTTTGGTATCTATCTACTGGTATTTATTTTTTCCCGGAAAGTTAGCTTTTGGCATACTACACCTTTATTCGGTGGAACCATCGATATCACCTATTTGTTTTATTATGTAAAGTAACTATAGTAAAGATAACATGAAATTTAATTTCCTATTCATTCGAAGCATTTGCTTGTAATTCATATTTTTCAAAGTGTATTGCAAAAAGTCGGACATGACATTAGTATGGAAATATGAAAATTTCAATAACTCACTAAGTATTCAAATAAATATCGCTTTGTTTTGCATCTGTGTGGGTCCTGCACCAACTCACAAAGCTACTTGGCATTTTTGCAGCATTATTTAAATCCGGTAATCATTAAAATCGAATTATTTTTGCAATTATAAACAACTGTTTGACACTACGTCAAAAAGTCGACTCCACAGAGCAGTATTAGCTGCACCCCCGCCAGCACTATGTCAGTGGAGCCGATTTTCAGCATCAGTTAGGCTTCCATACTTATTATATTTCCATGTAACCAGTGTTACCACACACTATTTATGCGATCTAATAATTACAAAACAGCCTAATCGTATTTTTATTTTTATAAAACCTTAAAGCACTAAGAGAGTAATTATAATAAAACGCAAATGGTATACAAAACCGTCCGTCCGTCGGTCCGTATCGTAACCAAATAAATATTTGAACTCTTTTTTTAATTTTGTCTTTCGCCATTAGTACTTTGTTGAAGGCTGGTATAGAATAGAACGCACACATGCGCAATTTCATATGAACTGATTTGCTGGTACTAGAGATATCAGACCCTCATTCGGATTGTTAGAAGTGCGCAGGCCAAGTTCATTTTTATCGACGGGATATTATTCTACGTATCGTATTTTTATTAATACTTTTTTCATTTGTGTTAGTTAACTCTTTCAGGCCCAGCTTAGAATAAAGTCTATCAAGTAACAGAGAATATTCTGATATGAATTTTCTTAATGAAAAGATTATAGCACTCGTAAATAAAAAATCATGAAAGATTTTATACTCTTATATATAATGATAAATAGTTCCAACATGCTCAAAATTTAGCATAATGGTATGTACCTAATAGGCTGTAATTGTGTTGAAAAAAGCATTAAAAAGTATAAAATATAGGTACATTATACTCAATTTCTAGGGTTCCGTAGTCAAACTAGGAACCCTTATAGTTTCGCCATGTCCGTCTGTCCGTCCGTCCGCAGCCTAGCGCAGAGAATCTTAGTACTAGAAAGCTGTAATTTGGCATGCATATGCATATAAGTCACGCCAACAAAGTGGTACAATAAAATGTACAAAAAAAAATTTTTTAGGGTACCTCCCCTGCACGTAACGTGGGGATGTATTTTTTCTCGTCTACTTTATAGTGTGAGGTGTCGTTGGATAGGTTTTTCAAAAATATTACGGGTTTGTGGAAACAGTATTTCGATTAGGTAATCCGTTTATGAAATATTAATTTAAGCGCTAGCAAAACTATCACGACTAAGTAGACATCATTGGTTCTTGAGATACAGGCAATCAAAGTGTTTATACCTACTAAAATCATCTAAGACGGCACCAAGTGACTTAATAAAAAAATATTATTACTTGTTGATTTTTATGTTTGTAGTACTTAACGGCTTCGGAACCCTACACTAAGCATGGTCCGACATGCTCTTGCCCATTTTTTTATGACCATATTCCAATAAATCATTTTGAACTTTATGGCATTAAGTTATAACTTATATAACTTATTTAATTCAAGTAAGTGTAGGATTGAGGAAAATAAAGTACTTGTATGTGGTATTCATTTTAGATATTTGAATGGTTATTGTAGGCGAACTTGGCTTACATTTTGAACACTGTTCGTTAGTTTAAAATTGAATTTGATCACAATATGTCAGCTGTCAAGGAAAGTCCCCGTGACTTCTTGTAGGGGAAGCCGGGCATAATCTAACACTTCAAGCTTTTACCTGTAGCACAGAATGGATAGACGTATAAGTATACCTGTAGCTTTAAAAGTACATAACGTACGTGTTTTATTTTCATATCCATTTAATCGGTGGTTAAAATAAAAAATAAATCAAAGTACATCACCATTATTATAAAAAAGAGGTCTTCTTCAAAGGGGTTTGTAACACAATAATCGACAATGATATAAAAATCGAATGACTAAAAAATAATAACATTGCATAGTGGTAACTTTAATTTACTTTCAGCCTTACAGACAAGCCAAGTTAAACAATAATCAACGTTAGTATCAAAATATCATAATTTTTTCTGGTTTTTTTCACACGAATAAAATCTTTTGTCACATTATACGATTACACAGATACCCCTGTTTTGTTAAAACTAGCCCCGTAACCTTACCATGAGTTGCAATTATCGTACTCGCTAGCGAGTAGAATGCTCTGTTCCTCACAATATTATAGTAGAGTGAGAGGGACAGAGTATTAGAATCTCTAGTGAGTATCGTAATTGTAACTCATGGTCAGGGTAGCGGTCACTCCTGCAACAGTAGAAAAAACATTTAAAATTAAAGCAATTAAATAACATGATAATTACAATTACTATCGTTACTTAATCAAAAAAGCTTTATTCAACACCAAATTGTGATTTCATTGTGGCAACAATTAGTGAGGAAGTCAAAAAATTGCAATCGTAAAAAACTCTATTTATCTGCAAAAAGTCGCCGCGGCGCACAATTTTTCCGTTTGGAGTCCTGCTGACAACTGATGGGTCACTACGTATTTGGTATCATATCATAATCCATGGAAGGAATAAAAAAACGAGATTTAGATTATAGTAATTTGGCCGCTATTGACGTGTTAATACTTATCCTCGTTAAAACAAGCCCCGGCCTCCCCTACGCGATATTTGTTACTTACGCCGTGACAGAATTTAGACATCTCTTTTACTCTTACTGTTTTTACTTTTCTTGGTGCAGTATTTTACCACACTTACGTTAGCGTCACTTGTAACTAACATACTCGTACTTATGCGATTTGGATGAGAATATTTACTTATAATAATAATTAATAATAACGGTCCCATCGAGCTATGCTGATGGAGACAGAAGGCAGCCATAGGAAATCCTCAAGGGCTAAATTGTATATTGACACCTTAAATTATATTTAAAACAGCTATTGCTGAGATAAGTGTCTGCCAAAATTTTGTTTTTGGTACCTACTTACAAGGGTTTGGGTTAAGGTCTGTACGTTTTTGTGCACAGTAATCACTGTTTATACCGAAAAACCCAACGAGCCCAAACACGATGGGGCTATCTTTTTTCGATGCGAAGTTCCTATGACCACTTTATAATAATATTGCATTGTCACCTTACTTACATAAATATGCCGAATTTCAGCGCAATCCGGTAGCAGCAAGTGGTAGAAATATGGTTTGCAAAATGATCTAACTTATCAAAATTGCAAGTACAATAAAAGCTTACAAAAAGGGGCAGCATAAAAGTTATAAAGGGATACGTTCAAATTAAAGTAAAATTGATTTTTATTTATACAAATAACACACATAAATAAACACTACACACCGAGCAATAAGCTGATTCAAGCTATCTCGTGTTTGTGATTCGCGGCACGAGACGAAACTGCGTTGAGATTATTTGTTGAACACGCATCATACACGAGACCATCGTGCTGGTTTCAAAGCCGTTCATGTGATCACATGAACGGCTGCTGGAAACTGATCAAGTTTAGGGGCGGTACGGCGAGAGTAACCAACAGGAGACCACGGCAACATGCCGTCGACACAAGGCGGCAGTTTGGTCACGGCGACAAACTGGTTAACGTTTTCGCATATATTTGAAAAGCACGCATAATATTTTAAAACGACTCTTGTACGCTGAACATGTGAAGAATATAATTATGGTTATTGTTTACATTGTGAGCTTAATGTCAATATTGGCATTTGTCATTTCTGTCCTGATTTTTTTAAACTTCCCAAAAAGTTTTACCGTAAAGAGGTATTTTGAAAGATCTTTTTGAACTTTTGTCACCTTAGATACACTGAATGTTTGTCCAGTTAAATCTTTTCGGTCGACTATGCAGTTACATCTTCTTGATTTTTTATCCAAGCAAATAATTTAAACGAAGTGTTACGTGTCATTTTTCTGACGGTTTCACGTGTTAGTCTTTTTTGGGAATCCATTGCAACACATTTTTTTGGGCTCGCTGTCCGGTTAGATCTATCTGATGGTGACTGTACTCAAATAGTGAGTCATTAATGACTAGACAGTATGCAGCGGTGTTGCCTGGTACATTCTTTTTAAATTCCAATTCAACTTTAATGTCGATAGCGCCACCTCCCGAGTTGTAACTATCGCATTGTCTCGATGTATCAATGACAATTAAGGGTGTGTGAGTTTTGTAGTGAGGGTGATTTACTTGAGGACTAGCCTGCTCACGTTCGTAGTATATTCGTTGAAAATTTGAAAAATTATCATACAACAATGCATAATTGTTAGTCTCAAAGTCTGCTGAAAACGAATCGTAGGGATAATACTGAGCATTCAAATACACCCTACAATTGGTGAGGTTGCAATGGTCGAATAAGCTCATATCTTTAGCTTTGTCATTTCTCCCCGCTGTTTGAAAACCAATAATAATAAAGCGAGGCTTCTCCAGCTGTACTGCAGTTTTTATGCTCCAAATATGTCGTTGAGTGGAGGGTAACAGTGGATATTCAAACAGCTCCCACGTGCGGAATGATATTGGAATAGGTATATTGCTTTCAGCATACGTCATTAAACGTAGCTTCTCCTTATCAGACACTTTTAAAACAGGCATACGCCACACGATGCGAGTTACTTCAACGCCCGCATCTTTTGTAGCGTCCTTGACCTCTATACAATTGATATCAGTACTGGCGCGGTTAAGTATCAATTCATGTTTTGCATTCATTATAACTTTCTTATAGTCCTCCGCGAATCCCAATAAATGTGAGAGGGGTATGCTGTAGCTAAAGTCAGCATGTTCCTTTTTAACACCGACATTCCAACCGGCATTCTCCAAAGCAAAGGCCATTTCCTTACCATAGGAGACGGTGCCCTTCATGGTGGAGGTAATACCGCAATTTTTTATTCGATCAATCTCCACCCCATTCAATTCATAACGAATGTCTTGAAATAAAAATGCTGGTCCATTATTAACTATGCTACAATTCGTTAGATTACCCTCCACCAGTATATGACTTTGACTCGGTAATACAATCAAATCTTGACGGTTAATACAAATGTGGATACTATCATTGTTTTTGAAGGAGTCATTGTATGGGGTGTAGGGGTGGACTTCTATACTCTCTATGCTATCATCAAACACCACCTTTTCACCAATATCTAAGACAGATGATGTGGACATATTTTAAAGCCAATACTTTGTAAGAAATTAATATTTTCTCTAGTCAATTTCTTTGAATGGTGCTGTCATTGAGTACTTTGCTCTACGAGATCAAGACCTTGACTAATCGTTGGGGTGTGGTTACTTCTGTTTTTATTATGATGTATAATCATTTTATTTTTCGAATATGAAGTCGAAGAGATATGTTTTCACCTCGGAAATTCACTAAATTACCGTGTTCGTTTACAATGCGCACTTCAACGTGTTGTATGTTGCTACACTTCTTGATGGGTAAATAAATAATGTTGGAGGGGCGCTCGATTATTTGATAACCCGGAGGGACGTCAGGTGAAAATTCATGTATTATATGCGATGACTTATTGTTTATGAATGAGCCCTCGACAATATTGCATTCTATTCTTATAGTATTCGTTATCAGTATATTCACCGCTTGATCAGACCAATGCGCCTTCCCTGCATTCAGTGTATTCGGTGAAAAACCAAAGAGAGATCCGATGCTGTTCTCTCGATTAAAGTGAATCTCAAGCTTTGGTGAGAACATCATGCATTTGGAGGTGTTAGTGTTTAGCATAATATCAATCAAATTGTCTCCATCACCATTCGCCAGCTTTATCATTTCCCGATTTAAGTAATTTATTATATCATTGAGCTCATATGAGCCTTCCGGGATCTCAATTGTCTTATTCCCATAGTGAAACAGATTATTGCTCTTATCCACATTAGGAATAGAGTTGAAAGTTTTAAAATATACTAGAGCACACTCATATTCAGCATCATCATCCAACTCTAGAGGTGGTAAAAAATCCACATTCAAAGCAGACTCGTTATCGTTTAGGCTTAACGTAAATGTTGATAACGTCATTGTGGTAAAAGGGTAATCGTTTGAATGAAACCAATTTCATAGTGTATGTTATATTTATTAAAAAAACAAAACATGTTTAATAGTATTACATAGGAAATCCAAACATAAATGTCCACAGTTTACGGTGTTAAAATTCTGTAAACGATTATAATTATACTCCACACTTATTCCATGCATATACTTGAGAAACTCTTGAGGTGGTCTCAAATCACCGAAACTGTCGAAATATAAACAAAAGTTTCCCTTTTTAGCGTATGCACACCAATGTGTACCGTCTCCTTGTTGATTGTCTAGGTTAATAATACCAGTTTCATAGTAGTAGGGTTGTGTAGAGGGTAGATTATCTCGCATAAAAACACCGCGAAAGAAGGGGATTTTCTGTTTCCGTACACATTTCAAAATGTCTTTATCTGTGAGAGCTTTCCCTTTCGGTAATCCTAGTTTTTTTTTTTCCCATATGGTGTTAAATAAAGTCCCATTCCACGTTTATATGGTGCTAAATACAGTCCTTTACCAATTGCTTTAGCACCGCTGCTGCTGGTGCCTGTATTATTATTTTTATTCTTCACCATTTCATAAATATTTTTAGCAGCCGTTGTCACTCCTCCTGCGAGTGAACCTGCTGCACCCAACGCAGCGAGTAGTGGTATTAAGGGTAAAAACCCCCCTTTTTTAGGTACTGGTATAACTCGTGGTGATGGTTTTACAGCTCTTCCTTGAAGGTAACGCTTGGCAGCCTTCACACCCACCTCGAGTAGTGCATTAGTAGACAATGGTTTCTTACCCCCTTTTTTCTTTATTTTACTATTGTGGTGTACAACCGCTTTACGAGTGGCTTTAATCACCTGAGATAGGGGAACACCCATACCACGCTTAGTTTTATACTTCATCACCTTATCTACCGCGAAGGCGGTTATTCGTTCACCAAATGGAGTAGATGAATTACGCCAACGCTCCTCCGCTGCTTGCGCTAATTGTAAATCAGCGTTATGTCGTCCTTCTAAGGTATTGTCTCGTGAATAAGCTATATCATGTAATTTACAAGATTCATCCAAAGGGTTGACTCCCCTATCACCACGTGCTAAACGTTTTTTTAATTTTGTTCCTGGTCCGCAATAGTTATATCCAGGTACATGCAGTTCGAAGGGTAAATTATTAATGAGGTTATTTACAAATCCACCACCACTTCTTTTCCTTTTGGGTTTACGTTTAACACTAACATGAGCGGCACGTGTAATCATCTTAAGTATGTTTTGGGAATGAAGAAGGAAAAGTTGTGATCTGGGAATTTAAAGCTGCAATTGCAATTACAATCACAATCACCATCACAACTGTCATCATCATTATCACCATTAGAAACCGTATTAATATTATCATTATTTCCATCCTCCTCCTCCATATCTTTCTCATCCTCCGCCCCCTCACCTTCCTCTTCCTCTGTATCCCCATCCTCAATATTCTCTTCCCTCATCTTCTCTCCTCCCACCTTTTTCTCTTCTTTATCTCCCTCCACATTCATTTCCTCATCTTCCTCTATACTAAAATCTAATTCATATTTTAATTGTGAAGGTAAAATAAATAGTTCGAAAGACATGATAGATGTTTGTATAAAATACACGACTGCACCCCTCACTCTTTCACAATAAAATGAAGCTTAAAAAGCAAAACACGTCTCTTACAGTCAATGACTGGAGTGTGTTAGATAATACAACCCCTCAAAGTTATTTGAAGCATGGTGCTTTGTTGGCAAACAACATTAGATGTCTAATCTGTGGTCCTTCCAACTGCGGTAAGACTAATGTGCTGTTGTCCCTACTCCTCAACCCGAACGGTGTAAAGTTCCAAAATGTCTACCTGTATTCCAAATCTTTAAACCAGCCAAAATATAAGTTTCTGGGTGAAATTTTAGAGCAGGCAGGTGACTTACCATTTCATACCTATAACGATAAGAGTGAGGTGTTACCACCGGAAGAAGCTGCCGAGGACAGCGTTGTTGTGTTCGATGATGTGGCTTTGGAGGATCAAGATGCGATACGTCAGTATTTTGCTATGGGACGTCATCGGTGGTTAGATTGCTTCTACTTATGCCAAACATATAGTAAAATACCTAAACAGTTGGTGCGAGATAACGCTAATCTAATATTACTCTTTAAACAGGATGATTTGAATTTAAAACATGCTTACGATGATCATGTAAACACTGACATGTCTTGGGAGCAGTTCAAGAACATTTGTCGCAAATGTTGGGAGAAAAAGTATACTTTTTTAACTATTGATAAAGAGAGAGAGATAGATAAAGGTCGTTATCGTAAAGGTTTTGACGCTTTCATCATTGTAAAATAATATAAATTCAGTTGGTAACATCAGACTAGCATTAGTAACACAATGTCAGCTGTTGGGAAACAAACCCTTTTTGGTGATAAAGAGTTAAAACGGAAGCTTATTGATTCCGTTGAAAGTGTGAAGAAAAAAGTGAAGGCGTTACGAGCGGATAAGACATTACTCACCACTTCACTAGCGGAAACATTTAAACCGATTACAAAACCGCTTAATGTTTTAGTTTCTGAAGCATTAAAATCTAAGGATGGTGTAAAACCGACTGTTAAATTCGAAACACCCATTAAAACCTCTACACCAACAACATATTTAAGCAGTAAGAAAGAACATCAATTTAAGAATGAGGCTCTTAATAGACAGATGTGGAAACTGAAGGAGGAGGAGGAGGAGAATAGTGATGAGGAAACAATGGCATCAGCTCTTGAAACAGATGGTGATGATCATGATAATGATGATGATGAGGATGACGATGCTGTTGATAATGATGAGGTTGGTGAAGAGGTGCAACAAAGTAGTGTAGATGTGAGTGATCGTCATCAAAAATACATCAATTACCTATTCAAAGCTATGAAAATACCATTTGGTGTTTACCTTAAGGAAGGCAAGATGCATATTGGTAATAGTCGAGTTAAAATTATAAATGATAAGGTTCATATTAAAGATACCATCTTCAATACAACACCCGGACTGCTTGAACTCATCTTTAAAAAGGCGCCAGACAAGAGTGTGATTAAGCCTAAAGATATAACAGTTTATAATAAAATTTTAGATATAACAAGCGCTCATCGTAGGGGGTATTTACCTAACGGTCAAGTGAATGGGGACAAAAGCGTAAAGTATCAACTTTACATTAAACGCACGCAAGAAAGTAACAAAATTAAAGGAGGTGGTTGTCTTAACCGTGAAACCTCATTAACAACCAAAAACTTTTACCCAAACACCGATTATGTATATTGGGATGATCCAAACGAACTTGTGAATCGTTTACGACTATTAATATCATCTCAAGCTGTTGGTAACACCTCACATTCCAACGAAATCAATGCTATTGTGGAAGAACTAACCGAAAGTGGCATAATCTTAAAGTGATCCGAAACAGGGTTGTTGAAGTGAATCGAGCTGTTGAACGGAACCGAACCGTTGAACGGAGCTGTTCAAGTGAATCGAGCTGTTAATTATACCGCTTCTAATTTAAAATTCTGTCCTTATACCTAATAAAAGAGGCTGATGGTTCTATACATCAATCACTTTCGTCATGCCTCTTAACAAGTTTGGTCAACACTTAAATACTAGCTCTCCAACCCGCAGTGCGCTAGCTAATAATATTAAAGTGGAAAAAGAGACAATTAACTTTGAAAATAAACGTTTAATGGGAGTGCAGAGGGGTATTCTCAAAGGTGATGCAATAAATAAAGCGCAATTAGATGAGTTACATAATTTAATACTTGGAAAGTTTAAGAGATATTCGAAGGATATAAACGTGTTGCGAGATCAACTTGGGAAATTGACAGCTAGAATTCAAACAAGTTCGCAAACACCACCTCAACCACCACCACCGCCGATAAAACGCATTACTCCAACTCCATTGAGAATATCTGATGGGTAAAGCACAAGTGGTGAAGGAGATACATAGGTATGCGAGAAAGACTTTTCCACGTAGACGCTTCATACAGAGGGGATTTGATGATACTTGGCAAATCGATTTAATTGATATGCAAAAGTACTCTAGAGATAATAACGGGTACAGATATATTTTAGTATGTATTGATACATTTTCAAAGTACGCGTGGATGCAACCGTTGAAAACTAAAAACGCTGATGACGTCACAAAGGCTATGAGTAATATTTTAAATGGGAGAAAGCCAAAAAATATTCAATCCGACGATGGCACAGAGTTCTTTAATAGCAAATTTCAAGAATTAATGCAACGTCACAACATTAATCACTACTCTACATATAGTGTGATGAAGGCTTCTATAGTAGAAAGACTAATAAGAACCTTAAAACATTGGTTGTGGCAGCGTTTCAGTTTAAACGGTTCATATAACTGGACCAAACTGATAAGTGATATACTTATACAATATAATAATAAAAAACATAGTACCATAGGCATGGCACCGATGAGTGTGAATAAAACCAACTCTAATAAACTGCTTCATAAGGTATATAATTATATTAAAGTCAAACCTCCAAACAAGTTTAAGGTAAATGACTACGTGCGAATCAGCAAGCATAAATCGGCTTTCTCTAAGGGCTACACCGGCAACTGGACCACGGAAATTTTTCAAATCGTCAAGGTGTTAATTACTAACCCAACAACATACTTACTTCAAGATATGAAGCGGGAACTCATCTCGGGATGTTTTTATGAGCAGGAACTACAAAAGGTTCAAAACCCTGACATTTACCTTGTGGAAAAAGTATTAAAACGTAAGGGGGATAAAGTGTATGTAAAGTGGTTGGGTATGAATGAAAAATCTTGGATTAATAAAGGTGAAATTATATAAAAATGGAATGTTTTTTTTTTGTTTCCTTCTCCTCCCACCCCACCATATTCTTAAAAACTAGCAAAGCAAATGGTTTTTTATAAGGGTAAAAAAAAAAATATGAAGGATAATATACTTAAGATAGTGTCACCAACGTTACAATTGGGTGTACGTCATCGCAGCTCTGCGCGCTTCAACCAATCACAATGCTAGTTGAATGCAACGTCACAGCTCATTCGAGACACTGCAACGCATCACGACGCTGATGTCATACCTCACTCCCCCGCCATCTAGGGACTACTCGAGGAAACTACTGCGCGCGGGGCGCGCTGATAAGCTTATCATCATTCATTCAATGCAAAAACAAAGTTATACTTTACAACCGATAAAATCATACCTCCATACAAACCTCACGCAACAGGCATTCGAGCACTCACACGATAGTATCACCTACACCACAATAAGTTGAACCCACGTGTACGTCATCACAGCTCGCGCGCTTCGACCAATCACAATGCTAGTTGAGTGCAACGTCACAGCTCATTCAACCAATCACACTACTTCTGCAACCCTCAACGCATCACGACGCTGATGTCATACCTCACTCCAAATTATTTTATTGGTTGGTTACAATGTATGTGCACTGCTGTAGCGAGTGTAGTAATAACAAATCACAATAACTAATAAAGAGGATGAATGCAAAACCACAACGCTGATAAGCGTCGATTACAACATCCTCTTCACTTATTTTATTCAATTATAAATATAATAATTTATCAAACTGCTCATACAAAACTTCCAACAACTAATTTTCTATTTAAAGTCAATTGGTACCGTCTTAGATGATTTTAGTAGGTATAAACACTTTAATCACTATCTTAAGAACCATACATACAAAAAAAAAACACCCAGTGGTTTTAATACCATAACAACAAGCAACGACGGCGGCGGCGGCGGCGGCGGCTTGTTAAACTAATCATACAAAACACTCGATGGTTTTATGACATCACCTACCCTCATCGCTTGCATCCCCGCTAACGCACCCCGACCCCGCTAGCACCCCCGTCCCCGCTAACGTCCCCGTCCCCGATAACACCCCCCCCCCGACCCCGCTAACGCTCCCCGTCCCCGCTAACGTCCCCGCTAACGCCCCCGATCACCTGCGCAAACCGACCACCTAACACACCCGCGCTAAGCCTACCCCCTACCTACATGACACACCTGCACCTAACCCAACCAACCAACCAACCAACCACCTAACAACAACAAGAAGCAACGGCTGCAGTGGCGACCCTCGCCATACCCATCTCAACTTTTCATATAAAAACAGCAATCGTACGCTAATATACCTACTCACAACTTTTGAATTACCAACATATCGCTTTTTATGCAGCTGGAAAAACCTTATCTTACTATCACACCCATACAACTCCCCTACATTTACTCACCACAACACATTTTACCAACCGCAAATAAAAGTGGGCCAGAACCGGCAATTCCACCCTACTTACGAAAGATCAAAACAAAATAAAGCAACATAGAAACCAATTTTATCGTTTTACAATGTAGAATACATTCGGGCCTTAACAAACAGTTGCTATTATCAAGCGTATTAAAGGGATAAAAGATCAGCAAATGTTGCAAAATTGTATCCTAACGTAGCTATTGAAAAGAGGAAGGATCCATGAAAAGGCACAAACGGAGGGACGATTTTGCGCGACTGCCTCTAATGAGGGCGAAGGCTCTGCACCATTAGACTCGTCTTTATAGCGACAGTGAATACTGACGCAGACTTCCTTATCTTTGGAACAGAAAATAAAAGTAGTGCTCCATAAGTCAATTTTAGGGTGCGATGCCCGCGATACCTGCATAGTATTGCTGAGCGACCGTCATACGGGCCGTCTTCCACAAGGTGACTAAGGGCGGGAGAAAGTGTTTAGTTTCGTTTCGTTTAGAAGCATGTAAAGTACAACTTTATACTTGCTATTACTTGTATCCATAATATTTGCACTGATATTATATACGTAGCAGACAGTTCAATAATATAATAGACGGTAAGCGTGGAACAGAGCCACTAGATATCATAACGCCCTTTTTCGGCGGGTGGAACGAAAGTTTCATTAATTTCTCAAACAAATATGAAGTATGATTAAAATTATACCCTCATACATAGAGCATCAACAATATTTTAGTAAAGAATACCTTATTACAAAAGCCTCTATTATGCTCGTGGCCCTGAATTTTGCCACGAATAAAGCCTCTTTATTACTTACGTCATTATTGCTCGATGAGAAATAAAAGTATCTTGAAATTATCGCGGAAAAAGACGGTCGGGACCAGTACTTACAAAAAAATAACCATGAAAATAATTTAAAAATAGCAAATTCTGATGTGATTAAAAAGATAGCTTTAAAATTTCAAATCCCTAAGTTCTAACATGACTTTTTACACGCAAAAAAGCGTCTCCTGAAAGTTGACCTTTTGTAATTACGCCCTTATTCTTAGGATACGACGAAATAAGGTAGGTCAGTAGGTACAGTACTTAAGGCGCAAAACAAGACTAAAAACTGTTTTTTTTTTTCGTAGTACAATAAATTAATTTTTTTTGAAAGAATGAAAAGAAATAAAAACAATTATTTGTGACAAACAAAAAGGAACAAAATTCTGACATAAACAAAAGACCTGTGGTGTCACGAAATGGTTCCAACTCAGCGTTATGCTGGCATTAAAACCAGCGCTGATCTTCCGCTGGAACCATCCAGCGCAGCCACGCCAGATCACACACACATAGCACAAGCACTAAACTAACTTAAACAAGACAAGAGAAAACAGTAATACAATTAAACAGGCAAACCAAAAACTAAAAACTAAACCTAGGGCCTTGCCCTAAAAAAAAAATGCCCTTTAGTGACCATCAATTCTATTCCCGACTTCGTAAAAATCGATCACGTCCTCATAAAAAGTCATTGGTAAATTTTTTTACTTCTAAACTTGTCAAACTTGATTGCTAAAATATATCAAAAGATATCAATCATTATTTATAGTAACACTACAATGCGAAAGAAACCCTGAAATAGGTACGTATTTTCAAAATAAATTATTTTTTTCTATGTGTCCATTTCGATTCCAATATCAATTTTTTCAAGTATATTAGGATTATGAGGTTAACAATTCCAATTAAATAACGATACGACAGTCTTGGTGACTTAAGATTGAGTTTCTTTCGCATTGTAGTGTTACTATAATGTCTGATTGAAATCTTCTGCTCTATCTTAGCAATAAAATAAGAAAAGTTTAAAAGTTGAAAAAAAGCCAATGACTTTTTATGTAACCCAAAATAAATTACGCAATTCTGAAAAATGATTTGTTGAAACACAAGCGTTTCTTACTTAATTCTTTAGGATGATTTAATTATTTACTTGGTTAATTAAATAAAGCATAATAAAACAAAAACTCAGAGCAAACACGTAAGTGCAAAAAAACAGTATAGCGTTTCTACTGATACTCGTATTTGTAGTGGCAAGAAAAGTCCCACTCGAGTCTGGCCGTTATTAACATCAGTTAAGATTTATTTTCTAATGCAGGAGAGGTTGATTCTATTAATCTCAATAGACTACTGCCACGCAATAAATTAATGAGTTCGTTCTATCTTCCTACTTTCGCCACAAGAAAGACTTTTATACGCTAAGATTGCGTACGAAATAAATTAAATACTTAAACTTACTTTTTGATCCTCGTTATAGGTCGTGGTTGGTTCAGCAAGTTTCCATTGCAATCCAGCGTGGCAATGCAGCCGGTGTGATGGGAAAGTTTGGGCCAGCCACGATGCAGGGTTGGGGTTAATAAGGGTAAGTCTGTGTTGTCAAATTTTGTTTTGTTAGTGTTAAGATAATTTGACGAAGCATTGCCGATGATCATTCCTATGTAAAACGACTTGACGAAGCCTTTTGCTTATTAAGGTTAATAAGCAACAGGCATAATATCAGGCCTTGAAACAGAGCACAAAAAATAAAGAGCCTATAGCTTCTCTGTATGGAAACTCTGTAATGTTTTCATCTACATTCTTTGATATAACAACATTTACATCTGCAGGAGTACTTACTGGATTTGCATTATGCATTGAAAACTTTTCAATTATTTGCCTGATGTAATCACTCTGACGTATACATATGCAATTGTTTGATCTCTCTATTTCCATGCCCACAAAATAAGTTAAATTTAACTCTTTAATTTTAAATTCTTGTTTCAGGTATTCTATTATTTCTTTTATAATTAGTTTGCTTTCAGATACTACCAGGGCATCATCAACATAGATTATTAAGATAACTCTAACTTGCTTAAAAATACCTATATAATTACAGCTATCACCTTGAGATTGTATGAATCCATACTTCTTTAAAAATTCAGTGAATCTTTTATTCCAACATCTGGATGCCTGTTTTAGGCCATATAATGACTTATTTAGTTTTAAAATATTATTACTTTTTACCTGCACACCCTCAGGTATATCTATATAAATATCCTCTTGAAGGTAACCATTTAGAAAAGCGGTTTTAACATCAAATTGTTTGATTTCTAAGTTATACTTTGCTGCAAGAGAAATAATAATTCTTATAGAGTCATACCTGGTGGTGGGCGAAAAAATCTCTTGATAATCAACCCCTTTAATTTGACTAAAACCGCGTGCACACAGACGAGCTTTACAACGTGTAACTTGACCATTTTCATCCTTCTTGATAGCAAACACCCACTTAGTAGTAAGGGTTCGTTGACCTTTGTTCTCAACTGTGGACCAAGTTTTATTTTCTTCTAGAGCCATCAGCTCTTCCTGTATTGCTTTAGACCATTCCTTCTTGTGTGGACTTTTCATTGCTTCTTCATATGTTTGTGGCAATGATAACTCGACAAGATTCACCTCAAAATGTCTATTCCTTCGTGATCTCAAATTTATATAACAAGGGGTTTACTAATGTTTCGCCGAAAATTATTTAGCAAATTCTTAACTCGCCAAACTACGTATCCCATATTTTTATTTGGTCAAATTTTTATTTCCCAACTCAACGTTTCGCACTGATATCTATTCCCAACTAATGATTTGATAAATTATTGTTAGACAAATTATTACGTGGGATTTTTTTAAGATGTCAATTATGTTTTCGTCAAATGTATTGATTGGCATACTTTGATTTAGCAACATATTGAATGGCATTATGAAATCTAACCTAATTTTTTAGAATGCAAGGTTCAATTTGCAGTATGATTTTATTTTTCAAGGGATGTCAAAAAAAATAACCTCGAAGGCTAACCTAACCTTGCCGAGTCGGTTTTGCCCAGGAAGGTCTTGCTCGCTCATGCACACATATAATAATTTCCAACCAAAGAATTTGTTATTTTTTTCTTACTTATTTCTATCTTGGCAAATGTATGAAATGGGAAAATTTGCATCAACTAAACGTTATTCGTCCAAGAGTTCTTAAGCAAAGTGAAAGATTTGACAAATGATGAGTCTGCCAAAAGTGTAAAGGCGTTATAATAATACGCTTTATAATAATTCTGCGAATTAAAAAGTTGTCATATAAAATTTGACAATATGTTATTTGCCTAAGCAAATCATTTGCTACACAATTATTTACCACATAAAATTTGACATAATAAAATTTTGCAATATAAAAATGTAGCGAAATAAAAAAATTACGAAGTAAAATTATGCCAAAGATTGATTTGCCAAATAAAACTTCGGCGAAAAGTTGATTGCCAAATGAAGTTTGACGAAACATAATTCGGCAAAAAGGCAGTACACCATAACAAGGACGTGTATCCTCTATTTCTTCAGATGGCTCATAAGATGGATCATCACTGTTACAACTCTGCATGCTGTCTTCATTATCTGTTGATGGGCTTTCTATTAGTGTGACATCTGCCACACTTATCTCTTCCAGTTCTCGGCTAATTTCATCATTTACAGTTTCTTCATCAAGAACAAATAATTGGACGGTATTTTTTTCTATATTTGGAACTTCATTTTCATCAAATATGACATTTCTGGATATTTTAATTTGATTTTTACTAACATTATACATTCTGTAATTAGTATTATCATTTTCTCACAAGTATCATTTTCTTACTCTTTTTATCTAGCTTAGTTCTTAACTGATCCGGAATATGAACATATCCAGTACTGCCAAATACTTTTACATGACCCAATTGTGGTTTTATTCCATTCCATAGCTCAAAAGCTGTCTTATTTGGGGTCTGGCTTGAAGGTGTTCTATTTAAAATATAAACGGCACAATTCACAGCTTCAGCCCACAAATTCAATGGGACATCTCTTGCATATAACATGGAGCGAGCACTCTCCACAATTGTCCGCAGCTCCCTCTCTGCACGTCCATTTTGTTCTGGTGTGTAAGGAGCCGTAAGCTCATGAATTATGCCTTCTTTGTCCATATACTCCTTGCAAGCTTTATTAACAAACTCTCCTCCATTACCTGTATGAAGAATTCTTACATTATGGCCATATTTCGTCTTGACAATAGCATTGTATTTCTTAAAAAAATCCAAAACATCACTTTTATTTTTCATAAAATATACATGCCTGTAGCTTGTAGCAGCATCTTTGAATAATACAAAATATCGGAGACCTTGAACTGACATGTGACTCATAGGTCCGCAGACATCACTGTATACTAAGTCCCCAGGCTGTAGTTCTCCCCGAACTGATTTGTGAAACGGAAACCGACTTTGCTTTCCATATGCACATGCTTCACAAACAAAATCACTTTCATTATTGTCAATATTTAACCCTTCAACAACACTGTTAGCACTCATATTCTGTATTTGTTTAAGGTTAATATGTCCTAATCTTTCATGCCACTTTTTAATGTCACTTTGCACCACATTACAAGAGTCTGGAATCACCGTTTCTATTTTTAACTTATACAAGTTATTGTCTGTAATTTTTGCACTCATTACTACTTCATCCTCTTTGTATATTAAAGCGTCTGGATGTTTTTTAATAATAGTGTACCCTTTTCGAACAATTACTCCTTCAGAAAACAGGTTTCTTCTTAAACTAGGAACATACAAAACTCCTTGTAGCATGCTGTACTCCCACTGTTCATCAACCATCCTCTTTATCATAATTTTTCCTATACCACAGACTTCTACAGACTGCTTATTTCCTAATGACAATGACTTTTGATTGCATTGTATCAGTTCTTCAAAAAAGTCTTTTCTAAATGTCATGTGTGCAGATGCACCACTGTCCAAGATCCAGGTATTCTCTTCAACTTCACTTAAGTTAGTTTCCACATTAAATGCCAACATTGTTTTTTCTTTACTTGGTTTTTTGGTTGCCTTCCTTGGAGCACGACACTCTTTTGAGAAATGACCACGCTTCCCACAGTTATAACATTCAAACCTATGCTTAGATGCATTGTTATTAATTTGACTTGAACTACTACCACTTGCCTCGTTCTGCTTCTTCTGTTTTGTATTTGCAACCAGGAGGGCCGTTTCTTGTTCTTCTTCACATGTAATACTGGCCTCCTCATCTAACAGACGGGCAGTTAAATTTATAAGAGTCTGGTGTTTAGAATCTAATGACATCCATGCTTGACGTAATGATCTATACTTGGCAGGCAAAGTTCCTAAAATTTTTGTTATGATGGCCAAGTCACTAACACTCTCACCACTATCTTTTAGCTGTTGAGCCAAGTTTTCTACTTTTGAGATGTGTTGTGCTACGCTGTCACTTGAAGACATTTTATACTGGTAAAACCTTTCATGAACCAACATTTTATTCAATTCGCTTTTCTGTTCAAATATTGATTCAAGTTTTGACATTATTTCATTAGCGGTTTCACAGTTTTCTATAAGTGTAATTTGCTTGAGATCCATCGAAGAGGTTATAATGAACATTGCCATGCCGTCCTTTTTTAACCAGTCATCCGAATCGGTTGCTGGTTTAGGTTTGGAAATATCAAGCCCATTAGCTTTTAAGGCACATTTGATTTGGAATTTCCATTGCCTAAAGTTGTTTCCATCAAATTTTTCCACATTCATTGATCGTAACGACTGCATTTTTTTTTTTTAGGTTAGGCGGTTGATAATTTTCCGATACCGAAATTAATTTTTTCTTTGCCGTTTTCTTCTGTTCTCTAAGTTTCAGAGTCTCCTGGGCCCATAACCTATTAAGGTTTGTGGGATTCTTGAATGAAAAACTTGAGATTTCTAGTTTATATTTTATTTAAAGACTAATTGCACAGCAAGAACACCATGGAAAAAAAAGCGAACGAAACTCGCGTTGATAGTGGCGCCAACTAGTGGCAAGAATAATAAACAAAAAGTTAGTTCGAGTGTTAGTATTAAACTTTACTATTTAATATTGCTGATGTAATTAATGTGTTATTTTATTATTTTGTATGCTTTTTTAGTATTTAAATGAATGATTGTACCTTAGTACTTGAATAATATCAACAACATCCCACATTTATTTGTAGATACTGTTTTCAATTATTCTCATGTACATTGCAAAAAATCTGCGTTTCCCTATGCACGAGTAATTCTTCTTTCTGATATGAATATTTATTTTGAATGTGAAACATCGTCCTTTTTTATTTGAGCCTCCACGCATCGGTTTGACGCAATAAATTAAAATTAAACACTTTCTTGTTATAAACATTGTATCAACTATTCAAATTAAACACTTTCTTGTTATAAACATTGTATCAACACTATCAACTATTCAAATTGTTCGTGTTTCTTATTTAAAACTATCAGTATAAATATTCTTAACTTTTGCATGAAAAGAGATGATTTTCAATGCTGTCAAATGTTTCGAAGAATGTTTCATTAACTAAATTCATTTTCAAACTTATGGGAAAGTTCTTCAACTTGCATCTTGCTCCTTATGAGAGATATGAATTACTTACCACATTCATCGAATGCTTGAAGAAAACTGTGGCATCACGCCATTAAAATCACACACACGAAAAAAAAGCGTTTGAAACCAATTTAGCTCCAAGCCATGCAATCATCCCGCTGTAATACCCTGTCGCCGCTGCGGTGTGAAATACATTTCTCATTTTTTGAGGATATAACGAGCGGGAAAGCGAAAATGATAATGTCGCAAAAATCGGGACAGGACTATTCTGAATCATACAAATACGGGAAAAAATACTTTAGTAGTCTGGTCTCTTGCACTCTGTTTCGAAAAAGTTGAGGTAAGAGTGGGATAAACGGAATAAACTGATTAGATTTTATAATTGGCGAGTCCCTAGAAAATAAACATCGTACGGGAATAACGGTCTCTTCGATTTAGAGACCTTGCAATTTTGTTTAAGCTGGATATTACGATTAACAACAAATCCTGGATTAGTATCTGTTTCCCTATTCGAAGCTCGATTGGAAGTTTATAAGCTTTCGTGGAATTGTTTTCGAGAAAAAAGGCATTTTGTTTTTGTCTTTTTACGCTTAATATTTGCTGTAAAAACAACAGGTTTGTTCAATCTCACTGTTTCATTTGGGAAGGAAGCTTTCAAACAAAAGTAACTTTGCCGTGTCGAAACAATTTTATTCTAGGAGTTTGAAACTCATTATTAATATTTAGGTTTAACGCTGAAAGTGTGAACAATTCTGTTGGAAAATCCAAATTATCAGAGGTGTAACATAGATTAATTTAGTTTGATTTCTTTTTAATGTTCATGTTAAAAGAAGTGTTGTTTTGGTTTTAATGTAAGTAATAAGAAAAATAACCAAACAGTTTATTCGTTTTATTATAAATATTTCTCTCAGCTTCATTACGCCTTTTGTTGGTAAAGTGGGTTACATTTCAACATGTCTGCGCCCTTTGAGATTTTAATGAGTTCCTAAATGTTCACAAAGCTCTTTCCCTTGAAGCCTTAAACAGTATTTATACATAATTGAACTGCAGGACCTAAAACTCTAAAAGCTTACCAGTGACCTAATAATTGAAAAGGGAAAAAGGCTTTTAGTCATAAAGCAACTTAATAATTACTGTTGAAAAAATACATTTACGCATCCCACCTTGGTTGGCGGCTAGAGTGCTTATGACGGACTCCAGATCCTATAGCCAAGATGCGTTCGCTAACTAGCGTTTCTATTCGTTTGGTTTTATAACTAAACGCGTGACTTTTCAAATTACGTGTTCTTCCTCAGACGCGATTGGTTTAAAAACGAATCGAATCGAAACTAGTTAGCGAACGCATCTTGGCTATAGGCTCAGTAGTTAGCAAAAGTTGTATTTTCCCGCTTATCGCTTAGTGCGTCTCTATCGTTACAGACTAGACAGGAAGGAAACTCCGAGCGACAAACAAGTCGCGGACAACTTGCTGAGCAGAAGATTCAGACTATCGTCTTAAAAACCTTACGACCTAATGTCTTCGTCGTGTGCCTAGTGTGTACCTAATGTCTGATGGTGTAACTACTCGCGTATCGGATGCCTTAAGTGGTTGGAGGTAAGGCCTTTTTAGTACCTACTCCAAATGTCACCTATCAGTGATTTTTTATTGTCAATTAATTTCTCCTTCATTAAACTTGTACTTCAGTACAAGCTCACATGGCCTCTATTCCAGTTTGTTTTAGCCCTCTTAACTTGTATATCGTAAAAGTATTGTTTACGTTATGGTATATCTTTTACTTGACAATAATACCTCCAAAAACGTTTACTATTATGATTACAATATAGAAGAAAGATGGTCACAAATATACTCGAAAAGAGCCTCTGTGCTTTAATTTTATTTTGTTTTCAAGACCCTATAGCTCCTAGTCTCTTTAGCGGTGCCAAATCGACTATCGGTACATCGAGGTGTTAAATTGTTTTTTATAGAAACGCCACTATGTCAGTTCGCCTTCAGGACCGGAACTCGAAGCCCGTCCAATTGCAGCGAGGAGTAAGACAGGGAGATGTAATATCTCCGAAACTGTTTACTGCTGCATTGGAAGACGCTTTCAAGCTTCTGAACTGGGGGGGTTTTGGCATCAGCATAAATGGCGAATACATCACTCACCTTCGATTCGCCGACGATATTGTCATCATGGCTGAGACCCTGGAGGACCTTGGTACAATGCTCGATGGCCTCAGTAGAGTCTCTCAACAAGACAAAAAATCCAGTTAGGTAAGTCCAACTTCGAAAAAGAGGTCAATCGTCGAATCCAACTCGGATGGGCAGCGTTCGGTAAGCTACGCACTATGCCTCAAGACAAAAGTCTTTGATCAGTGATGTCGTATGGATCCGAGACATGGTCGCTTACAATGGGCCTCATAAGAAGGCCACTTAAACGGCGATGGAAAGACCTATGCTGGGTGTATCCTTGCGAGATCGAATTAGGAATGAGGAGATTCGCAGGAGAACTAAAGTAATTGATATAGCTCACCGGATTGCAAACCTTAAGTGGCAGTGGGCGGGGCACATTGCTCGTAGAACTGATGGCCGTTGGAGCGGAAAGGTTCTAGAGTGGCGACCGCGAACCGGGAGACGAAGTGTTGGCAGACCTTCCACAAGGTGGACTGACGATCTGATAAAGGTCGCGGGAAACCGCTGGATGACAGCAGCAGAGGACCGATCGTTGTGGAAAACCCTGGGGAAGGCCTTTGTCCAGCAGTGGACGTCTTGCAGCTGATAATGATCATAGCTCCTATATCTGGACCTCTATTCTAATGCGTTATAACGATATCGCGTTTGACGTGTTTTAGAATCGTTAATGTCACAGTCGCCATTATTGTAAATGACATAAGAGTTATCAAAACGTTGACAATACGGAAACACGTCAAATACGTTATCGTTATTACCGTGTAGAATCCCAGGGCCTCTATTCAACTGCGTTATAACGATATCGTGTTTGACGTGTTTTAGAATCGTGTATGTCACTGTCGCCATTATTGAAAATGACATGAGAGTTATGAAAACGTTGCAATACGGAAACACGTCAAATACGATATCGTTATAACGCAGTTGAATAGAGGCCCTGCCCAGAAGCTGGCCACAAATTACAATAGCGTTTAGTCAATACCGATCATAGCTTTGATAGACGCGTAGATAGAAGAGGTCTTTTAAAGTTCATCTTACATAATATTATATTCCATGTTTTATAACGCATCATAATAATAATAATGCTTATCGAGAAAATATGAGATACGAGTATATCAGAAAAAGTCGTCTATCGCAATCAATAGATGAATTTTTCGGGGTGAAATTCTCGTACACAAGTTATTGTGTTACATTGTACGTTACGTTTCAATGCTCCGATTTTCTTAATTGAATATGTATTGTTGGCTCTGTGCGTACAATTTACTAAAAGCATTTTTTTTAAACTTTATGCCTTATGTTTTCGTTCCTAGCATGTATGATGTGTATTGGCGGAATGTACCCTTATAAATACAGGTTACAGAGCCTATATTAACTACTTACACTACACAATCAGTTGGTATTTTCTTCCCTTGAATATACAATTATCATTTTCAAAAGTAGTTGATGCAAAATCAAAATCAAAATCAAAATGTTTATTCAGTAAATAGGCCCCCATGGGGCTCTTTTACACGTCGGTAATATGAAGTGAATTTACTAGCGCTTCAGATAAGACCATCATTGCGGAGAAGAAGCGCCAAGAAACTCCAGCAGAAGGTCATTTTTTCAAACAAAAGTACAGAAACACTTAAAAGTAAGTTACATTACAAGTACTTAATAAAGTAATAAATAATAATGATTAAAGCTTGAACAAATAAAATCAATACAAATGTAAGGCTAATAACATTAAACTAAAAATAATAAGTCTAGGAGAACAACACGACGAGGTCTCTACGTCAAAAGCCATATCTAGAATAATAAACTGAAGAACCAGTCCTTGCAAACGTGAACAGACCGGACCCCACAAACAGCACCCGTTCACGAGTATGACGCGTATCTCAGCCATCGCCTCTCTCAACCATGTGTTCGGGAAAGTGGCGACCCGATCAACGACGCCGCCGTAAGCAAAGACCTTTAAGCGAGCATGACTTGCTCAAGCTGCCGGACAACATAGAAGTAATTTTGCGTGAAACAGCTGTCCGGCGAGAAACATCACAGTGTGTTCTCATAAAAGCGTCACGTACGTACAAGAACTAATAAAGATAAAGGACAAATACATGATAGTAAACATAAAAAGTAGTGTTTGAATACACAGCTTGCTTAAGGGCGTGTTTAAAATACAAATATTATAAATAGCTTACATGATAGATACTACTTAAATACATCTCGGTCACCAATGAAGTCGTTTACAGTATAATATGCCCTACCCAACAAGCAGCGCTTGATGTGAGATTTAAATTCATTGAACGGCATATTGACGATATCAGATGGTATCTTGTTGTAAAAACGTATACAGTTCCCCGCAAACGAAGTGCCTACCTTACGGAGACGGTGCCCTGGAAGAGCAAGCTTATCCCTATTTCTAGTATTTAAATTGTGAACGTCGCGGTTATGCCTAAACTCATGTATGTGTTTACGTACATACATGATATTCTCAAAGATATACTGAGACGCGACTGTAAGAATATTAATTTCTTTAAATTTATCCCTGAGTGAAATACGAGACCCCAATTGATAAATGGCTCGTACAGCCCGCTTCTGTAACACAAAAATGGTCTTGATATCTGCCGCTCTTCCCCACAGCAAAATTCCGTAACTCATAACACTATGGAAATAACTATAGTATACTATTCTCGCCGTCTCGACGTTAGTAAGTTGTCGGATTCGCTTTACCGCATAAGCCGCCGAACTTAGCTTACCTGCAAGTGTGGATATATGCGCACTCCACTGCAGTTTTGAGTCTAGAGTGATACCAAGAAATACTGTTCTATCTTCGAATTCCAGTGTCTCATCCTTCAGTCTAATACTAGCCGCATTCACTCTCTTCACGTTCGATAAGGAACACCACGATACCAAGGATCCTACATTGGACATAAGATCCAAACGTATTCAATATCACGTAAATTATCTCTTGATCACTGTAACACACACAACACGATTAATAAATAAACCAATAATTTATTGTTGAACATAAATAATCCTTGAACCAATTTCATTCATCTTAAACTCTTAAGTCTTCAAAATGATGAATGTAAACAGTAGTTTACTGATTCACTGAGATTTGTAATTTAAATTGGTTAATTATTACTTGTCAGTTTCAATAGCCGCCCATTTAGTGGGGCAGCTTGGAATCTGCAAAGGAAACTTTTCCATTAAAGTGGCCAGAGACAATTTACTATTCTGCAATATATAGGATGTAATTCCACGGACTACCCAAAACGATATAGTTGAAGGTTGACGGAACCCCTGTTTAATAGTGGTCTATGTGATCCTAAACCAAACTAAAGCGCGTCACAAATAGAATGTAACATATTTATGAATATATCGCGCTAAATTGACGACACGTTAGCCTAGTTGGGAGTGGCCCTTCGAAGCCAGCGGTCCTGGGTTCAAATCCCGGTAAGGGCAGATGTTTGTGTGTTTAGGCCAATTTGTGTTATTATGACAAAGCTATGCAGTTCATTTTATGCCCCCCCCCCTGATCTCCCGTAGGCAGGTACTATAATAAATACAACATCATCATATTAATATATGTTTATTACATGTCATTTAATTCGTAATACTTTACACAAAACTCTATCTGTTTGTTCACTGTAATTTTATAACACGGTGAAATAACATCTTTCAATTACATATCGTAACAAAACAAGGCTATAACATTTCCACGTAAATTGCCCATCTGTATTTACAAGCGGCAAGCGACTACCTTTTAAGAATAGCTTAACTATAACAAACACTACTGTACAATTTAGCATGGAACATTTTTTACAGACAGACGAAGAATATTTACAGATAGATATACTCGTATGAAGCGGCGAACTTTTGTCTGGTTTTGTTTTGATGCTCCTTTTGCTTTTGTTTTTCAAAACGGAGCTTTGATTTTCGTTTCCCTTTGACAATAACGTTTACTTAATTTAAGTCGCAATATTTTAAAGAACATTTTATTGTACTTGTTTGACTGCCAAACATGGATAACAAAAACAAGTTATTTTAGGAAGAGACCACTTGTATATCCTCGTTAAATAATCCGGTTGACTATGGTAAAACTAATAAGTTCTTGCGTCATTTTGTTTAATCGCCGTTAATCCTGTGCTTTGGATTTTAATTAAATTGGATAAAAAACAATAAACAATGTTTAACGTTGGTGATCATTTCAAATTTGATGAGATTAATGAGCAGCATTATTTATAATGTTTAAGTTAAGTCTTACCCATTCTCTTCAAAAGTGAATTACAACTCTCGAGAAAAACTTAACTAAAAACTAAACTTAAACTTAACGAGTTTGATACTATTTAATTTCCTGATGTCTTCACATGAATGTTGGAGTATCAACTCCGTTTATTCAGTGTACAGTCAGTGTAAAAAACCGCACTTTTCTTGATTTTGGCGCTCCTTCTCGGGGACAGCTTTCGTTTGACAGACTCTAGCGTGGGCATTTGGAACATTGTGGGTTTAGAAAATATGCTGTCAATACTGACTTCTAGCCTATGGTCCATCTATCACCGGAATGCGTTGGGGCTAATTGGGATGTAATTTCTAAAAGTAACCTACACTGTCCCCAGTACCTACGGTGTCCAAAGTAACCACGTTTGGGTGAGCACCAAAAAGTCGGACCATAGTTAAGCGTAGTCAACCATACAAACAACGAAGGAGAAATATGTTCCGTTGTGCCTCCGATCCTAACAATTGTATGGCTAATTATCGTCACACAACGGAAAATTTTCATAGAAAAATTCTTGAGTTAGCGCGCCCAACATTTTGGTCCTTGCCCGTTTGACGCTACCTGGGTAGTTTTCAAAATAATTGTACCTAGTTAAGAACTAACATTAAGAAGCTGTAACTTTTACATGTGAGTAACGAAAATTAGTCGTACATTTATATACTTAATTATTGTGACTCACATGTAAAATTTACGGTTTTTTAATTTTAGTCCTTAACTAGGTACAATTATTTTGAAACTACCCACATGGGGTTTATTCTGCTCCGTAAAACTTTTGACATGTTATCGGATTGTCAAAGTTACGATAGCTCTTATTTACTTGTCAGTAATGGCGATCGATTTAAAAATAATACGATAACATGGCAAAAGCAATCAGTTGTACCGAGTAGGACAGTCTCTGATTTTCAGGAAAAAGATCAGTTTTATTATCCTTGTTGGGCATCAGAAGTGATTACACTTAGTAATCGTAGTCGCAGTCAGAGCGAGTGCAGGCTCGCGTCAGTGTCGCTCTCCGCGCCGCCGAGCAGCAGGGTGGACTCGCAGGGCGGGGCGGGGGCGCCCGGGGGCGGGTCGCCCTTCAACAGTCACAGCTCGATGGCGGCCGAGCCCTTCCAGGTCACCCCGGCGCGCAGCAAGTGGTACAGCCGCAACACGCAGCCGATGCATACGCACTGCAGAAGAAATGTCAGTTAGAATTCCATAAACAAACTGCTAATATATAACTCTATCGCTCTCGTTCTAAAACCTATTTGGACCTACGGTATCCCTTTATGGGAAAGCGCCAGCAAAAGTATACTTTACTTTCAACGCGTACAGAACAGTGCCTATTCTCCGTACCATATCAAAGGACCCTCCGATTCTTGACAACCAGAAATGACGAAATACACTATTAACAATTCTCACCGAAATAGAGGAGTCCATATTGGCTCACATACAATTCATAATCCTTATTTTTTGTTTTACTACCGTATTCATAATAATCACTGTTCATATTTTTTTCCTCATAGTTTTATTGTTCATAATTTAAAAATGAGAATTTTACTGAAACCGTTCTGATTTTAGAACGTTTATAAAAGAAACCTAACCTAACCTAACCTTATTTGCCAGTTGGATATTTTTAAAATCCTGAAAATAAACAGGTGTATCATTAATATAATATTGATTATGAAGAGTGATAATTTTGATGTAAAATACATAGTATGAGAAATATTTTTATGAAGAGTGATCATTATGATGTAAAATGGTATGAGAAATATTTTCGGACGTCCGATACTAGGACAAAAGGTTATGTGAGAAAATGCGCACCCGAAATAGAGTGATACAGGAACGCATATGTTGAGCGCCTATCTGTCCATCCCAATCCATTAGCAACAAACCTCTTGGAACATTCCCTCAGTAAAATGAGAATAAAAAGGAAGGATGTTGTGTGAGCGGTTAAGAGAAGCGCTGACCTATACTATAAGTTATCTTTATAGTTTGGCGACTGATCTCTAATAATAATGGGAAGATAATCTACAGAGTGATTGCCGATAAAATGCAGGAGCCACCTACGAAGGTAGCTTGGTAACACGAGATCTGACATTTCCGATCGTAGATCTATAATTAAACCTAAAACAAGGTGGACAGTGCTGAAGAACATGGTAGTGCCGGGCATCCAAAGGCGATGCCAAGGATAGAGGGAAAAGTTGATCCAACACCATGTAATATTTAAATATTATGTAAATAATAACAGCTAGGTAATGGAAATCTACAGGGTGTAACAAGAATTCAATGTAGTTTCCATTCATGTGGCAATCCTTTACGTTCCCGTATATCGGCACTAGTTGCGTATCATATCACATAAAATACATTATTTTTTATAAATAAATGGGCGTAGTGTTTAAGATATTAGGAATACCAATTCAATCACAGTGTTATGGGATAGGATACGGGTGAAAAGCCTTAGAACTTATTAACTAAGTTTGTAAATTTACCTTTAGTAAAATATAAGAAGATTATATTATAAAGACTAAGTAGCAATTTCACCATACGATGTTAAATTTAATCAATGTTAACCGACTCTTAGATCATTCATTTTGACAACTGTTAAAATGCTCTAATCTTCTGTTAAGTGTTTAACATCGCATGGTGAAATTGGTACTTAGGCTCGTTTTTATTAATATCCGTTAGATCAAATTTAGATTAGGAATGACAAAAATTATATGAAGTTACTAAAATTTTATCTGATATTAACTGACGGTCCTTTATACAATTTTACGTTAGTTATATGGTATGGGGTATTTTAGTTCCGGGTTATTATTAGAAATACTAATGGCATTGGTAAAATTACAGGCACAGAGGCATTCTATTACAAAGACGCTTTATATACACGATTCTTAGTTCACTCTGGACCTACGTTAGTAAGTAAATTGTTTTATTCATAGCCGATCCGTAAACAGGAAAACCACAAAACACCTCGTTAAAATATTTAAATGACAGATGGAATATGTAGCTATGAGTAAAATAGGTAAATTACATTTTTAACCGTCTGTTCCAACGATACGTATTTATACCATGTATAGTGCAATTAAACAACCTTTGGATTTGTACTTATCTCTAACTCATTCTCATACGCCCTGGTTTATCTATCCTGCTTCAACCAAACCCAAAGGTCTTTTAAGACCTGGGCTAGGATTCTACACTGTAATAACGATATCGTATTTGACGACTTTCCGTATTGCCAACGTTTTGATAACTCTTATGTCATTTACAATAATGGCGACCGAGTCATAAACGATTCTAAAACACGTCAAACGTGATATCGTTATAACGGAGTAGAATAGAGGCTCTGCTGTTGCACTGTAGAAACGCGGTTATATAAGGTGATGGAACCAAAAATGGACAAGGACCGATTATGGATACTTGATTCTTATTTTACGAAAGATATATAGGGTTGTTCTCTGATTTTGAAAAAATCAATGTGGGACGGTATGATTTTCGATTTAAGAGGTACGTGTCCACTATTGTTAGTGATGGCTGCCAGCATGATGGCGTCAGTGTTGGACATTAGTGTATTGATACTGTTTCTTGATTATGATCTGCATATTATTCATCAAGAAAATCAAATAGCACTATAAAAGGTCCCTTATTAAAAAGCACCCTAAAATAACTCTAATAAAAAAGATGATCCGTAAGCTTTTCAATAAACTAAGGTCATCCTTATTAGCGTTTTAACTGAGCTAACCAACCACCCCTCATTAATGAACCAGTTTTTTATTTGCTTAGCTTTGAACTTTTTATCTTTCGATCCGCGCAAAAAACTGAAAAAAATGTTATTCTTGACTGGCTAAAAGCAAGGGGGGGTTTTTGCGCCGCTTAGCATCTTTTAGTCAATCTAACAAAGATAAATATATTAGCTTAAAATATATATTACTTACGTTTAAAAGTATTCTTGGTATTAAAAATGATATCTCCGCCTTGCACATGGCGTCGAATTCCTGCAACAAAGAATAATATATTGTAATATATTTTTACCTTGTGAAGTTAAAAATTTCAACAAAAAAAAAATCCATTGTCATTATCAGGTCTCTTGAGCATTTGATAAAGATAGTTATGATAGGCATTTGAAAGCAATGTTGAACGTAGACTAGACGTCAGCGGTATTTTTACTTGTCATACTATTGTGGTTTACTGAGAAAAGCTATTTTATATTTCAATTTTTATCTAGCAAAATTATAAACAACAAGCCAATGACCGATGGTTCAAAAGGCTAAACCTGTTAAAGTTACGACCATAAAGGGTAACGTTTAACGATGCCTATAGTCGCTTATTTTGACAACGCACTGTTAACCTTGTTGGTAGTGACGCTGACTTCGATGCTAACCTAACCTAACATTACCTATAGAGTTTTACACGATGGCCCTGAAATAACTCCTGAAATATTTACAGTTTCGGAAAAAAAAGCGTTTGCCCAAATAAAACATACATTTGACGAAAAATAATTCGGACAAACGGCAGTACACGGCTTAGTAAGCCTAGAGCTTAGTTTGGGGCTAGGTCTATTCTTGTGAGAATAATATCCCCCAATATTATTAAATTTTAGTTTTAAAATAATGAAATAACAAAATTTAAGACCAGGTAGAATATTTTTTAGTACCGCGGTAGCTGTGAAAACCTGAAAAAGAGGAACCATATTTTCGAGACGTGTTATCTATGTAAATGGTTCTGTTATAATGAAATCCTTGTCAAAACTGATTTCTTTAAATTGAATCCTTTTTTTAATAAAGTTAAAGTCTTAAATGGCATTGACAGATGTGCTACATTACAGCCACACGGCCTTACAAGGTAACATCCATCAAACGGCACTCGTAGACCGTCTACGTTGTAGCTCGTAGCGGAGTTACGCGTGCTACACGTGCGACAGTGTGCGGACTCTTCAGAAACGTGACTGCCTAAGATGGGCTAAGCTTGCAAAGGTATGTAGGTGTTTACTTGAAATTTCACTCACCAATAGTTCCGTTTCTACTGAGCTATAAAAAGGTAAAATTTAAAATGCTAATACGAACGGAATGGAATGAAACGTTATTTTCAGAAATACTATGAAACTCAGAAACCAACTCTTGCTTTTTATTAAAACTGTGTATGAAAATAACCATTCAAAATTAATGGTTTGAACTTTGATAAAACAAAGAAAATATTTTTTAAGGGTTCGTTTAAATAAGCTAACCCTTATAGTTTCGCCACGTTCAGCTGCCATACTCTCCATAATTATATCAGAGCTACTTTTTCACGGAAATCATCAAGGTCACAAACGTGAAATTTTGGTTACATATAGATATTTATTCCACGCATGAAGAACGTTTCTTTATTTACCATACATACATAAATCACGCCTGTTTCCCAGAAGGGTAGGCAGAGACCACTTCTTTCCACCGGCTACGATCCTGACAAAGCTCTTTCGCTTCTTCCACATTCATACATCGAGTCATGCTTGCACGTCGGTTTCGGGTACTTAAATTTTTATTTACCATTTCATATTATTTGCCATATACGCAGAAGTTAACCAAACCAAAGTACATATAACTATCCAACTATGTTAGATATGTATACCCTAAATTATGTCTGAATTAAGTTCTATTACGTTACTGCATAACACGGCGTAAAGCAGCAATTACACTTCTACTTTCCTTAAACTTTAAACTTTACCACTTACTTTACTTTTGACGACACTTTGGCCTAGTTGGGAGTGACCCTGCCTCCGAAGCCGGCGGTCCCGGTTTCAAATCCCGGTAAGGGCAAATATTTGTGTGATGATCATGAGTATTTGTTCCTGAGTCTTGGATATTTTCTATGTATTTAAGTATTTATTTCTCTATCTAAGTATGTTTATCGTTGTCTAGTGCCCATAGTACAAGCCTAGAGCTTAGTTTGGGACTAGGTCAATTTGTGTGACAGTTTCCCGTGATATTTCTTTATTTATTTATTTACCACATAATATTTAATGCGATTAAAATCTCCAAGCAGTTACTGAACTGTTTTAATATTTAACAACACAAACGCAATAATTACAGCTGCCCGACGTGAACGGTACGTGTAAACCCGCGGTATGTTATTATCGCCTGCCTTGAGAGAACGTACCTATTGATTTACGATTATCTGCCCTTGAACTACAATGTGGAGTCGTAATAACAGCTTTAATCCATTCAAAGAGCCCGATTATCGCTATCAGCGTAGTTTCAATCATAATGAGTTTCAGTGACAACAAAAAATATATTATTATTTTTGAGTCGCCAGCGAGCATCAATGTGTAAGTATCTATCCACATGTTACATGGGTATGAAATACGGACAAGATTTATTTTTTCGACTAACTACTAGTTTACTATAGGAATCGAAAGGGTTTTGCCTCCTAAATTTACCTTACATTTTTAATTTTTAAAAAATGTAGTTGTACCAATATACTACGCCCGAATACATATAATACCATAGCCTTTCTCACGAGGAAAACAAACTGTCACAATTTTAAATTTAACTTTGACTCTCTGTATAAGCAAACCACAAGAACGCAGAAAAAGAAATAGACAGCGTCAGATGTCAATGTAATTACTCATACTCATCTTTTTTAAAATAGAATCTGCACCAACGTGATGTGTCTATTGTCACAAAATCAGTAATAGTACAAGGTACAGAAGTTGCTCTTCCTTGCAAAAACGATATTTAGGCATTAGAAACGTGCCTACGTTATTCCTCTCTGACTATCCTATAACTAGTATTCATTCGTTCGCGGCACGTGTATTGCTAGGGTTGTCACACGCCTAGAATACATAAATGATTGCAAAAAAATGTTCAGCTATAGTAGGTTACAACCTTATAATATAAAATGAAATAGTACCTACTAAATATCCAACTGGCTAACACTTAGCAAACTTCCTGTGCTTATAAAATTTGCTTTATGCCAATTTTATGTCAAAAATGTTTTTTTGTCAATAATTTTAGTTCAAGCATAGCATTACTTTAAATAAATAGTAGTGAGACAACTGGCAGCGCTCTCCTCTATTTCAACTCGGTGGCCCTGAAAATTAGCGTCAGGGCTAGTAAGCCTGGAAACCTTGCTGAGTAACCATTGTAACCATTTCGGTGTTACTTTTATATTAAGTACCTACTCTAAGTTTGTATTACTATTTTTTCATATGTTTTGTTGTTGTTTTTGTTCATTTTATTTTAACACCGAATAAGCCATTGCTTTCTTTCAGATGTCCCTCGCTAACTTGCTGCGGTCGTCTCGAAGTGTTTTTAACCGACTTAAAAGAAGGGGGTTCTTGACGAATTGAGAACCATTACATTATTTTTAGTGTATTTTCCCCAATTACTTAAAGAGGATTGGACTGACATGAAAAAATATTTTTGCGTTTGAGAGAGTATACTTTCTAGTTGGATCCAATGTCAAGACGTCAGGATACCATTCACAGTTTGTCGGTAACGTAAAAAATAATATATTCAAACAATCATTTATGGAATAGTTTTTTCGGAGTGCGTTTCCTCGCGTATTTTATTATTAATATAACTGAGACCGAGACGGTCAAGACGGCAGATCGTGGCGCGAGGTGCCGGCTCTAGACTAATATCTACTCTCAGAGTAGCCGACCAGAAAGATTAATCAGGCGGCGCGCGTGCAACCCAGCTATTGTGTCGTAGAATTGGAGTTACGCCCTTTTAGAATAAGTACATCTTTATAAATTAATCCGAATAAAGTCATAGTCTTAGAAATATGAAATCTTGCCAAAAGCGTATGAGAGCGAGTAAAAGAGAAATACAAACCCGGAGGTCTTTTTACGAGCTATATATCGCTGTCTCTCTCTCTCTCTCTCTCTCTCTCTCTTTCTCTCTCTGGCATCAACATATATTAAGCAGACAGAGTGTGACAGCAACAAGTGGGGCAACAGCTAAGTTTAATTAATACTGTGGTTTTATAGTACCTTTATCAATGTAGTTATTAAAAACAGAAAACTCGCATTTTTATCACGCGTTTTCTATCACCCGTTAAACGATATTGAAAGACGATTTAATATAAAGCTACTATTTCTCTTTTTATCTGAACACAGGAACAAGATGTGGCATCGACTTGTATTCGCTGCCTTGAGACATCGAATTCAATTCTTATTACCCTTATTTTATTTGAGATTTATAGCAACCCAGCCTTCTACTGGGCGTGGGCAAACGGGCATGTCTATGCAAATGTAGACAATTTGTCTTTTGTTAAGTGGAACAGCTGAAAGGACAGTAGCATTGCTACACTCGACACCAATAAAATATGTGTAGGTATGCGCGCAAATGTGTACGTTCTCGTACAGTGACCCGTTTTCAGGGTTTCGTAGTCAAACTACGAACCCTTATAGTTTCGCCATGTCCATCTGTCCGTCCATCCGTTCGCAGCCTAGCGCAGAGACTCTTTGTACGAGAAAGCTGTAATTTGGCATGAATATGCGTAGTAGTCACGCCAACAAAGTAATACAATAAATTAAAAAAAAAAACATAACGTGGGTATTTTTTATTTCGTCATTTTTATTGTGTGGGGTGTCGTTGGATAGGTGTTTCAAAAATATTACGGGTTTGTGACTAGACTCAAGTGTCCCCCCCCCTACAGCCAAAACTACAAATACAGAAATCAGACAATCTTAAATGAAAGAGCATATAACGAATTTTACAGACAGACATCATTGGTTCTTGATATACAGGCGATTAAAGTGTCTGTACCAACTAAAATCATCTAAGACGACACCAATTGACTTTAAATAGAAAATTAGTTATTACTTGTTGATTTTATGTTTGTAGTACTTAACAGTTTCGGAACCCTACACTGAGCATGGTCCGACATGCTCTTGCCCGGTTTTTTGCTCTTGATATCGCATAGCACAGAGTAGATAAAAGTTAGACTGCAAACTCTAATTGAATTTATTCATGTCCATGTTAACTCTTTGCAGCATTATCGATTCAAAGTTTCAAATGCATTCATCGATTTAATTTTACAGATGCGCTACGGGAAACGTAACGGACTGGATTTATAATGTAGATGGTGTCTCGAGGGAGCCGTCGTGCCCCGGAGAAATCATGTTCGCTGTGCTGTTTGAGGTATTCAGTTACGAACTTGTCAAACGATACTAGCTCTTGGAGAATCGACGAGCGTGCCTTTCTATTATTCAAAACAATGGTGCATAAACAATCGCACATATGACACTAGCACCAGTAGGTAATAAATATGTCAAGTTCAAAGCAATATATTTTTATCCATTATCTTCTGCTATGTGTGCCTCTATTTGACTTTATTTTAGCTCATTTTTCTTCTACATAATAATGAGATTGTTGACATTATGGTAGTTTTATTCACAATTGATATTTTTAGCTTCTACAACGTCATCAGCAATATCATTTTGACATAGAAGCAAGATGGATAAAAACAAGTTGAAATAGAGCCCCAGTTTTTTGGTTCTTTACTTCGATTTATACTTTTGCCGAAAGAACTTAAATGGAAAACTAAAAGATTTTTGAAGGTAGGATACGAGTATTACTGTCACAAGTATAATTTTAATCATTAAAACGTTAATAGTCAAGCAATGTAAGGTAATTTATGACTTTAACTATTCACAAGGCTTTAAATTTTATTATATCTGACTAACTGACATGACTTTTTGAACCTGCTTTATTTGGTTTTTGAATATCTGGTATACCTCAGTGTTTTACCTCAGTTATTCAAACCCTTTATTATTTCATTTAAAAAACATTATTAAGTTTACGATCGTAAAAAAATCAGCGTTGCTGGTGTTTGTTAGTTGGTAATGTTGTTTTTATAATGAGTTTTCCATTCAAAGTAATACCAGATTTTGCTCAACAAGTCACAGAAACGTAATCACAAAATGTCAGTAGAAGAATGGCTAGAGGTTACATTTGAGAACGTTTTCGCAATGATAGGTTAAATTAAACCTCTCGCTTCATACATCAGCAGGCGAAGCAATGAAACAAGAATAAATTATATTTATCTTCTCTCAAGGCTTCCTTTTCTTTGACATGAGTTAGAAAGAGACGTAATGATCATTTAACCTCGTCGAATTATTGTGTGGCCCTGGGTGTTTAACATATAACAACATCAGCCTCCCTTCAGGCATCACCCTATAATCTATTCAAATGTGAATATGGGCCTCGTTGCCTAAAGTAAAGGTTAAGTATTTTATTAATCTTATAAAATATAATGTAGATTTTCAGCGTCAAAGAAAGCTTCATAAATTTAACGCAGCAATTTTTTATTTATAATTTAGTATATAAAATTCTCGTGTCACATTGTTTGTTCCCATACTCCTCCGAAACGGCGACGAACGATTCTTATGAAATTTTGTGTGCATATCGGGTAGGTCTGACAATCGGGTTACATCTGATTTTCATACCCCTAAGTGACATAAAAGAAAAAAAACAGCGGGCAAAGCCGCTGGCGGGTCGCTAGTAATAAATAAAATAATACCTACTCGTTACATGTCGTGATTGCAACATTTAATAGATTGTTAAATTATGTTTTAGATATATACGGACATAATACCCACCCATATTCCTTAAATGCCATATTTGAGTTTCGGCATCTGTTATTCCATCAGTGACGAACAAAATGGATTTCGGTGTTGCATTCCGCTATAGTTATTTAAGTTATTCAATTAATTTGATTACTGTCGTTCAAAATGTTGACTGAATTGCGTTTTGTTTGTCTTTATATTTATTCGTGGTATGTGATATTCCTTAAATTTGAAAATTAATTGGAGTTAAATAAAAATAGTCACAGTTTTATTATACTTAGTTATTCCCCATCTCGTTTTAACACACCGTCATTTATTGACAGTTACAGTTTTACGTAGACTTGTAATAAGAACTAATTTCACACGACTGGATGTGTGGAAGGTTGTGGATATTATTAATTACAACAAAATAATCCTAGTAAAGTTTTTCATTAATAATGTTGCTAGAATAACAAAATCACACAAATAATATGAATTCAATGTTATAAACAGTCACTAACTTCAGTTTGAGACAGGTAAGAAACAAGATTTTAATCGCCTTAGCTCACTGATATAAGGTGATACTTAACCTATTGCCACCAACCAAGCTCTAGGACTGTACTAAGACGTACTAGACAACGATACACAAACATTTAGTGTGTTACCGGCATGAGGGCTTTAAATGTAGGCATCGATTCTACTCCTCAAATGGAACTCCTTTTGTTCTACAACTTTAAAAAATGAAAAAAAAATTTTTTTTTAATGTTTTATACAAAATAAATTAATTCACTGATTTTACTAGTAAAGTTTGAAAGTTTGATCACCTATAACTTACTGTGAATTAAGTTATTTTCTAAGTCGTAGAACAAAAGATGAAGCATTTGAGGAGTAGAATCGATAGCTACATTTAAAGCCCTCATGCCGGTAACACATTGTATATGTAGGTAATTAAATATTCTTGTACTTTATATGACGTAACTAGTATTGTAATCAGAATGCTTGTTGGAGAAATGCATGCTTAAATACATAGAGGAATCGAACCCGGTTGCAGGGTTAACTTCTACTTAAAAACATTACGATCTACGCAGAAATCTCAGACGCAGATATAGACAGTCTTGCAGTTCTATATTTTATTTAGGTATATTTTGTGATATGTGACAGTTCATGTCTACTCTCGCGGTCTAATAATATGGGTCAAAGTGCGTTTTTCATACTAAAGAGGCTATTTAGAAGCCTTGGTTCCTCGCCAGGGGATGCTTTTAGTGAAATCTGATGATGGATACCCCGAGCATCGATACAGGACTCCCAGAGTGCGTAGAATACTTTATTTTATTTTACGTAGTGTAAAATTCCTGCCAAATAAACTTATTTTATTTCATTAGCAACCAGGCTTACCGTTTTAGGTATTGTATCTGGTTATATGTAAGCAGCCGCTTGCTAGCGTACTTAAACATATATCAGAAGTACAAGGACCAAATTATTCAAATAATCTTAATCGTAAGATAAGCACAAGGACCCACGAGGACTCTATTTCGATTGAAACTTACCGCAAGCAACGCTGAGAGAAAGGCGTTTTGTACATATTACACAAATACCAAGGTAATGTAGGAATACTTTTGATACTTAGACATTTTGATATGCATTCTTAAAAACAATTGAGTACTGTCTGACTACCCAACGTTTAAGTATTCAAAAAAATTACCGCCGCACCGTCACCGTCATTATCGGCCTTATAACGTAAACCTACTCAGTTCCGTCAAACAATGGATGCTTAAGTAGGTATTGAAATCCTATAGATACTTCCCGCAACCTTTATAACAAGGCCGTTTATGAGCCCGGCTCACTGGCTTGGACAACGACTTCATAAACACTTTGATATTTGTATCAAAATATAGATGTTAACAGTTTTACGTTGGTATAAAAGTTTAACTTAATATTAACTTTACTACTCATAGTACTTGCGCGATAGTGCAGTGCGACTACAAATGAATATTTAATAAAACCGCAAAAGCATTAAATTTGAATTTACACGCAAAGTTTTGTCATATAAAATGAACAGATAAAAGTAATTTTAATGTAACTGTGCGAGAATTTTATTATGAAAGTTTGTGTACTCGTAATTAATGGTTTTACATCAGGTTTGAGGTGTGGGTTTGAGAAACAAAATTTACATGAGACTCTATTTCATGACCAAATTTACGTTTAAAATTTACTAGAAAACTTTCATACATACATACTCGTACAATATCATCACGCGTTTATTCCCAGAGTGGGGTAGGCAGAGCTACAGAAATAACAACCACTCTAAAATACTTGTTTATAATTCTGTAAAGATATTTTGCACAATCAGCTTCGATCATAAATACCCGATTGAAGACAATCAGGCCAAGAAGTTTGCAGATTGCAAGCCTAACAGTACTCGCCCTTATTTCCTTAAAACTTTCATAAACAATGTTAAATAGAATTACCTAGCTACTCATCTAGTATAAAACAGGACCACGCTCTCTCCTCGGTGTTAGTTTTAAGTTTTACATTGTTAGTATGTTAGTCTATAAGTCACCTATTTGTAATTATGGCTATTGTCGGCGAAATAAAACAATCTTATTTTTTTAAATTACTCGAAATTAACAGACGATTGCATTCCCATATCCAGACTATTAAGTTTCATGTTTAAATGGATTTATCTCATTTGATGCTGAATTAATGATACCGAAACTCGTTCAAATTTCACGTAGCTCGGTACGCTCATTTAGCTCGGTTACTAATTGCGAAACGTTGTTTCACCGTCCCGTCTAGGAACGAATGCATCCATTCATGCAATAAATTGATTCAAACCTTAAATTTTAAAAAATAGCGATTAGATTAATAACCTAAATTACCCATACAGCAGACAAGCACATAAAATGGCAATTATTTCAAATCCCTTTCATCCCTTTATGCGTACTTTAAATCAAAGCTATTTTTTACAGTAAGAGGCGACTAAGGGAATAAAGGCTTCTAGTATTATTAGGCGATGGGCTTGCAACCTGTCACTAATACACTAGTAAACATCTCAGCCTACTTGTGCAAAATGTGGCTACAGAATTATTAACATGTCTTTTTAGAGTTGTTGGTATTTCTGTAGCTCAGCCTACCCCACTCTGGGAATGAAGGCGTGATGTTATGTATGTATGTATGTATTTTACAGTAATTGCTTGAATTCAGGAAGGAGCGCCCCAGCACTGAAATCAACGCTGAATGGTTGCATCAATATAGTAAAGTAGCGTGGATTTGAAACACTACAATGGACTAATGCTGGACCACTACCCACTTGCAAATTTTGTTTTTACCCAATTGGCTTTGACTTTTCATAGATAAAAATAAAAGTTTTAAAAACAAAAATCCTCTTTCGAAAACGCAAAAAATAATTTATTTTCAAATTGTAGGCCTAACTACCTAATAGTCCTACTGAAGTCGGTTTTTTTGGTGAAAATATTGTGGTCGCCGACTTCTTCTTCTTTTGAAGGCGGTTTTTTGTTTTCTAATCTTTTATTTTATTTGATACTTTTTAGTGATCATAAAACGCTGTTCTGTACTCCCACTAATTAATTGATGTGAAACTTTAAGTTTCAAGCGTGCCATAAAATCATAGTCATATTTCAACAAGTAAATATTCTTCGTTGTAGTCGCTCAACTATCTTAATCGAGATATCTTATCGCCACCCTTGAGATAGGTACCGTTGAGGAGTTCCAATGGCCATCCCTGGTCTTCATCATCAGTTCCACTTCCCGAAATCATACTTTCTGAATGCAAATGCTAGATTTGTTACTAAAAATACTAAAATCGCTACATGTTTGCCTAAAATATTCGAGGAGTTCCCTCAATTCCTCACTGATCCCTTTATCAGATTCAGATTGGATGACAATGGGACCACCTCGGAAGTATACTCTATCAAACTAAAAAAAAAATCAAAATCGGTCCACAATTGACGGAAATAATCGGTGAACATATATTTTTTTTAAATACATACACAAAATATAACCTCCTTCTTTTTTTTAAGTCGGTTAAAAAGTATCTGTGAGCTGACGCCGATTTCTGAGCCCAAAACCCCCTATTTCATTATTTTCATAATAAGTGAAAATACCTATAGTTCTACAAAATAAGAACCGTTTCAAAGTCTTGATCCCAGATCGGATTCTCGCAACATTTATTAAATTATCCAACTGAGTGCCCACTCAAGTGCCCTGCAACAAACTTCGAGTCAGAATCAATTACGTCTGTTCGAGTGCAGCAGCACAATAAGCCTGCACAACAGACGTAACCCTGTTTGCTGCCAACAATGTTCGGATTGTTGCATGTATTGCTTGAACACCGGCGCTTTTGTTTAGAGCATTTCGGTGGAAACGTTGGCGGCAGCAGAAAAGCTTTTCGTTTTTATGCCGTCCCTGTAATTTTCATTTTTATGGTGCTTATTGAGATAAACATCTGCATTTTAAATTAAACATATTTACATTAAAGTACATAAGTGATTTAAAATTATTACACATACGTTTGTAAATGCGCCTCTGCTAGTATTAAAAAAGTTATATTTGAGATAAACAATTATTGAAATATCTAAGAAGTTTTTATAATTTTATTTTTACTCGGTTTGTTTAGTAGTTTCATTACCACATCCAAATATTGTTTTTATGTCTTTATCTACGCACATATCATTAGTGCTCTAAAATGCGCTCGTGTTTACTATGAAAAGTTTCTTGTCTGTTGTTCTTATTGTTGTGAGGTAAAATCTGTACTGTAATGTTATTACAGTATCGATTTTGTAAGGTTATGAGTTTTAATTTGGAACAGCTGTCAAAGCTCAAGAGGGTCTCTATTTTAGTATCCATTGACATTAAAACAGTTATCGATACAAAACGTCAATTAGTATGTTTTTTAAAATATAAACCGCACATTTGATCTCAAGTAATATAGGAATAAGGACTTCATTTGTTTGTCTATGATTTAAAAAAAACATTAGTCTCGACGGAGGAATTGCCGCCATTATTGTTGTTCTAGGATTGTGAAAAGTTGTTTGTCGGTTGTTTGTGTTACGATATGTATGTAGATAAAGTAGTATATGCAACTGTACGTCGAAGTCATAAAGATGTTTGAAAGTGACAAGGTACTAAAGTGTAAATATCTGTATGACTTCGACTGTGCATAATTAGGCCTTTAATGGCGGCCGAGTTAAAAACAATAGGATAAAATGTCAAAGTCAATGTGGTTTACTGAGTTGTAAAGAGCCCCATTACATCTGCAAGTTCTGCGCTATTTAGCAGGCTAAAAATACTTATCATATGCACAGGACTCGCAAACATAAAAAAAACAACAATTCTACCAAATCACAGCTTCTTTGTTTGCATCCCTTGCATTGCATGTCTTGCTTACGTGTCACGCTAGTCTGATCATCTCAGATGAAAAACGCATGGCCACAACTAGAGAGACGGTTGAATCTCAACCGTTACGGGTAAATAATCGTAACATTTTCTGGATTTCCAAAGCAAATACGTTTTTATCCATTCAAGGGCACACGATCGACGTAGTGCCTTGCCAGCCCAACCGAACAAAGCATTTCATCTTACTAAGTTATCTTACTTATTGTTCGATTGTATACCTTACTTTCTTACTAATATTATAAATGCGAAAATGTTAGATGTATGTTGCCCGTATGGTTGCCGGGTTAGAATAGCACCACTCCATGCCTTCTCGTGGATGTCGTAAGAGGAGATTAAGGGAATAAGGGCTTGTAGTACTGTTAGGCGTTGGGCTTGCAACCTGTCACTAATACACAAGTAAACTTCGTGGCCTTAATAAATTCCTAATTAAAAATTATAAACAAATATTTTTAAAGTTGTTGTTATTTCTGTAGCTCTGCCTACCCAACTCTGTGATGAAGGTGTGATGTTATGTGTGTATGTATTGTTACTCAATCCCACCAAAAAGGCTGAACAGATCTGTATGAAACTTGGCACAGAGATAATAACAGACTGAAATAGCATATACTTAGGCAACTTTTTATCCAGAAAAATTGGACAGTTCCCGAGGGATAAGGATAAAGGACTTCAACGTGGACGTAAGCGCTCGCAAAAGGTAGTAGATAATAAAACCGTGACTGACTGACTGTCATACAACGCACTGTCTAAACCGCTGAAATTTTTACATCGATTTTTGTATTCCAGTAAGTAATTGAAGTATACAAATGGAAAAATCTTTAATTTCTAACGTACCCTGTTGACATGGTCTCTTAGGATGTTGGAGTAAACCATGGCCATCGCCTCAAGAGCCATGAAGGTCATGCAGCCGACGACCCACGGCACCAGAAACGCCACATTTTCCTGCAATTACATTCAATATAAGCACATTGTTCAATTTCTTAAACTGAAAGATATTTAAGAGTTATAGACTGACCTAAACGTTAAGGGCTTCCGCTAACTAGCGCGGGGTGTAAAGAGTGGGTGCCTATCGAAAAAAATTATGAGTAGTGTTAAGTTGACTTCCATGGCTAGCGGCCGATCCGACAGTCGCGGACGGCTAACGCGCGCGACACTTCCGAGGCCACCGGCTCAGCCGCGCGCGGCTCGCTCAGTCTTCAGCCGCTAACCACGGAAGCAGTGCCATACGTTTTCATAGTGTTCACTACTGGCTCTAGCCATGGTATTCAACCCAAACCGGCGCGGGTGCGTGCGATGGATTTTTATCCGCGCGGCTACCCGCTGGCGTGTACCCGCTCCGTGCACCCGCGCGAGTAAGCGGAGGCCCTAAAACGCAATGAAATTAAAAAAAAAACTGCTTGCTGCTAAGCACTGTGTAGCTTTTCTCAAGTCTGCAAATGAACTTTTTAGGGCTACTTATATTTAGATAGAAAAAAAGTGGTTAAATAATAATATATTTTTGCTGATTTATAAACAAAAAACACTGCTACGGTTTACTCGTGTATTTTTGTCAGGAAGAGGCCCGATATGTTTCGGAATCGTTAGGAGTCTTGGTCCATACTTCTTTCGATATACTATCGTATTGATTTGAACTTCACCACCATTACTGTCAAGTAAATAAGAGCTATCATAACGTTGGCAATACGATAACATATCAAAAGTAATTATATGGTTTTACCGAGTACTATAGAGCCCCAGCGAGTGTTATCGCGGATGCGGACTCTATGTACAAACACACCTAAGTATTCTAAATCCTAAATATTTGCAACAGTTTAATCTGGAGTTATAACAATATACCCAATATGTGAACGAAAAATATTATTAAGATAGGCAAAATTTGATCGTTGATATTTGGTCCTTCCCTAAAAAGAACCTAATTATATAAGCTGTATCAAGTGATAATTTAAGGGAAGAGAAATGGCGTACGCTACTTATTCCCTATTTTAATGCATAAATGGACTATGGCATGAATAATGTTTGAAGTACCCAGCATATCATTTTAAATTGATTCAAATTGGACGTTATTATACTGTACCAAACTATAATGACAAGCGAAAAGTCCACCCTCGGCTTGTTAGCAAGTCATTCACCCGGGCATTTTGTTCTGTCATATATTTTATGACTTTTGAGACCGCAGCAGAGACATCAAATATGTATAACAGTCTCGATGGATTCTTGTTAGTGTGATAATAAAGTAAAGTAAATAATTTAGTACAAATGCACTTACGAAATCTTTTAAACAACTTTATAAGGTTCAATTAACTTTTGAACAACATTCAAACAACTGCACCATACTTGTTATTTGATACAATTAAATTATTAAATAACCCATGGCACCACGTGTCCTCAACGTGAGATGGAGCTAAGCAAGCACAACTTTAGCTTCTAAAGAAATATAGCAACAACGGAATATTCATTTTTACAAGTTAGCCATCTATCTATTGGATTATTACACGGAAATACAAACTTGGTTAAAAGTAACGCCAAAATCTAAGCAAACCCTAATTTATAAGGCAACATTCATACATAAAAGATACTCGTGCTTCCAAAGTCTTTGACATTATACCAATGACCGAAGATACGTGTATTTTGTAGGTACGCGTGTAATTTTCAGAGTATGGAAGAACCGGGAGGAGTCAGGCTATAGTGGTTGTTACTTGCTACAGTTGCTTAGTAGGCTAATTTTTTTTTTTATGTTAAGGAGAAGGCACGCTAGCACTCAGGCCACCTGATGGTAAGTGGAATCTGAGACCCATAGACATTTGAATTCTCAAGACTATAATCCCAAGACCTCAAATGCGTTGCCAACCCTGAGGACTAAGATGGAATGCCTCTATGCTAGTAATTTCACCGGTTGTCTTATCCCCACACCGGAACACAACAACGCGAACACTGTTGCTTGGCGGGTGGTTAATGGATAAGATGGTGGTAGCGATCCGGACGGACCCTGCACGGGGTCCTACCACCACTACAAATGCGGGATCCTTATCAATCTTTTCTATATCTAAGTAAATATTAAGTCAGTGGTTGCTCCTTGGAGCCTAGTAAACAAGTATTCTCCTAGTCCTAAGAGTGAAAGAGTCCTTAGAAATCTCTGCAAGAAGGTTTCATTTTATCTGACCATATCCATATTGTTTTCTTTTTCATAATCTTCGATTTGCAAAAAAACTGATAGTAGAAAAGAGACAACATATAGCAACTGTCCGTTTCACAATTTTTAAAAGACTTCGTCAAATATTGGCCCTGGCAATACGTATATCTTGCAGAAAAAGATCTCTGGAGATATAAGATTGGAAAAATAGGTAACATGGTCACAGGAATGTCAAAAAAGCTCCTTGATTTTTTCTTTTGTATTACTAAAAGTAACCATATGATTGTATGACCCATTTTCGTTACACATTGGACGTCGTCGTCGTCTCAATTAAGTCTTTGCACATTTTTTTTGGAATCCAACACTAGATGTTTTTAATATCGTATAATTTTAGTTAAAAAAGTTCCGTTCTGCATCCCAGATCTTACTCAAAACCGGTGAAATATGTTTGTACAGTGCACTGTACAAACATATTGCACATTGGGTGCACCCAAGAAAACAAACACGGCGACGAATAAAAGTACAAGTGCTTTTATTTTCTCAATGCCCCTCGGCTAGCTGTCACTCGTGTTCCATAGAAAAACGAAGCTTGGTAAGATACATTAAGAAGATAGAAGCACTGTAACATTCCATACTACATAAATAAAAATAAAGATATTGTATAACAGAATATCAGGAACAATAATTACAACAACAAAAAATATCGATGTTATAGCTGTTTGTAAATCTTGTGATTTTTTTAATATAGTGAACAAGTAGATTCACTCAAAATAGTTTGTTTAGTCGTAATTTGTGGGTTGAATTCTAAATATCAGTAATGAAAGAATATAATGTACTCACTTTATAAATCCCATAGAATAAGATTATGCTCAGCATAATCATGAACATTTGGGTTCCTATTATTGCGAAATATGCTATCTGTACACCTGAAACAAAAGAAAACATAGGTTAACAAATTTGATTCATTGTTGACGACACCGCCCAACGGCACCCCTAGGGGTGTCGTCCACAAACATCATTTGATAACGACACTACCACAGGGCTGAGACACTGATTGCGATTTCAATTTTCCCACTTAACATTAGGCCAAAATACGTAGGTAGGTTTAGGTTATGTTAGTTGCAGCCGGCCCGGACGGAGGGCCAAACCGACGAGACAGGAGCTCCGCGTAAGCAGAGCTCCGTCGACAGGTTATTGATTTGAAATTAAACGGTGTCGACGGAGCTCCGTTACTGCGGAGCTCCTATTTCTGGGTGGTTTGGCCCTCCGGGCCTGCTGCAAAATTAACATAACCTAAACCTACCTACGTACTCTATTATCAGTGGTATCGTTTAACTTTAAAATACCCAACGTACCACCAGGGGTAATGTCGGGTACGGAGGGTCTTAAGGGCCCTAGAACAACCGCGTAGTAAGTAAAATTTGTCGGGCGTACATCAAGTACAAAGTAGGCTTAACAGCTGTAATGTATTATTCTTTATTATTATTACACTTTGACTATCATAATAAATTAAGTTTTATTTTTTCTCGATATTGCACAACACTAATCACTGGTAGTGTCGTTAACATATGATGTTTACTAACCACACCCCCAGGGGTGCCGTTCGGTGGTGTCGTCAACAATGAATAACAAATCATAGTTTGTAAATGTGTGACCAATGTGGTTTAATTGTACAAGATCGACACAAGACGTGTCTATTAAGTGGGCGATTTAATCTTGCATAAGAAGTGACGGAAAAATATACCGTTTCTTGCAAACATCTGGTTATGATCTCAATATAGGACATCATGATTCACACGTCTATGATTTAATAGAAACTATACATACATTAGTTTTACTTTAAACATTTATCAATGAATCCGTTCTTTTAACATTAACAGCGAAGAGTATCGGCATGCAAACGAAATTATTTTCCATTTTGTGAGAGTGACAGAACGGTTGCGCTCCGCCTAATTTCGACTCAGTTCCGACCGTCGAGGATAAATTCCATTTATTAACGTCGATATATTTTACGTCCTGTGAATTGTGGAACGTATAAAGTGACTTCTGTACATTTCCCTTCCATAGTCCCTCTATCATCATTATACCTACCTTTAAAGGATGCTTTACGTTTTGATGGATGAGGTAACAATGTTTGCTTTTTGCGAATGGGTAAACTTTTATATGAATAAAATATTGAAGCCAAGGTCTCAACGTCGGTGCAAGACGTAGAGACCCGTGCCTCTTTGTCTTTTATAGGTTACACTTTGGAGAGCGTGCGGATTTGCGTAACCTAATTCCACCATCATCTTTTCATCTTCGGACGTCCAGGCGAAGGGAGTGGCTTTACCCTTATGCTGTCGAACCATTTGTACGCACAAAGCATTTCGCAATTTTTTTTTATTGCTAATTGTTAAAGAATGGAATTCGCTTGCTTCATCTGTATTTCCTGAGGGATATAGGTAATTTAGATGTATACAAATCAAGAATGAACCGGTTTTTACTGAAACAGCGAGCTTTGTCCTAGACTAGACTATCATTTACCATCAGATGAGATAGAGGAAAACCGCTGGTCAGTCCAGAATAAAAAAAAAGTCTGATGTCGTCCAACCAACTTTTTGCTAATCTGTGTTTTACGAAGACGCGTCCCGTAATTCAAATTACGCACGGTTGGTAAAATACGTAATTTTAAATAGTGGGGCGGGACTTTGTTGATGAAAAACATTATATACTAGAATGTAGGTAAGTAATATAAGTTAGGTATAATTTTGTAATACCATATTAGGATTAACTATATAATAAAATACTCCACTATATAAGAAATGGAATTTAGGTTAAGACATGCTTGTTTTTCGCGATTTAAACCTCATATGGCGCTGTTAAAACAGAAACAAAAATGTACACTTTATTAATGCCGATTGAAACCGTGCACCTAACTAAAGGCCATCACACATGAACCAGTCTTTACACAAACTTTCAATTAAGCATCCAATTGGTGCCTTTTACAAGTCAGTCGCATAGCGTCTTTGGACAATGCGTCGTCGTCAACTCGTTGACAAAAAAGGCGTAGTATAATAGCGATCATGAAACCGCTTAGACAATCAATTGTCGCGACGTTCACCACTCACTAGTAATTTGAAGATTTTCTGTACGTGATAGGACTGGGATTGTATTAATATTAAGTGGCAAAACCCGGCAAGCGCAATCAAGTGAAAGGGGCAGTGCTCTATCAGTTACTATCTCCGTCTCTTATTGTACAAAATTCTATTCGATGTTTGAAGCAGTTGTATATTATGTATGTATGTAAACTCTTTATTGCACAAAAATAATTACAAGACGTATTTGCATCAATATAGATAATGTACATAGGCTAAAACTTCTAGTTAACCCTGAAGTGAAATAAGCAAGGAGAGGATAGAAAAATTAACAAAACAATCCAAAAAAATCAAATAGTACATACATCCGAGAAGCAGATAAGAAGAAAAAGTAAACTGCTTTAATAAAATATAAAAATAGATTATTAGATATACTAATATATATTACCACATACGTAAACAGCAATTAAAATAAACAACAGAGCTAAGGATCAACACTCAGACTTATCTTGTTGATTTAGCTATAACTTCTTTAACCTCTCCTTCAATTAACTGATAAATCCAGATTGCCTCAAGCGTGGTGGAAGCTCATTCCACAATTGGACAGATTGTACCGTGAAAGATTTAGCATAGGTACGATAAATATAAGTTTATTGTGGGCTGACCTTTACTCTCCATTTTTTCCTTCGTACTTTTTTATTAGAGCACGTCATGGGCGTTACTTCCGTCTGATGGAGAGTGCTCCAGATTTCAGGAGCGATCACTCCATTGTTAAGCGATTTACAAAAACATGGACGATATTCCGCTCTTAATTTATTGCCACGCTTTTTATATCTTCATTTTTAGCTTCTCTTTCAAAAGGTAGACCAATGCAAAGTAAAGCATAAACTTCATAATTTGTTAATTGATAGCTGTAAAGTATCTTAGAGTTTTAAATCATTCTAAGTACTTTTTAGAGATATTTTTTTTTATTTAAACTTTATAGATAAATAGTTTCTAAAATTAAATCATCAAATTTTATCGTGAAAATAACACGGGTATTAATGCAAAAATTAAAGCATAATATATTTTTTTGTTTTTTAACTACATTTTCAATAAACATTTTCTTTCATTCGAACCCCCATTCACCATTCATACGTGCGTGAACTTTCTTCTGTTTACAAGTAAGCAACAAGTAAAGCCGGCCTCTGGTAATAATTAATTAACCTTACCGTTCACATTTAAAGTAATGCCCCTTTCGACAATGAAAAATGAGCTGTTAAAAAATGCGTAAGCAAACCGTTTAGGTTTTACGTAATATTTGAGGGAAAACGGTAACAATATACGCCCACCATTACGCAGTTATAATGGTCCGTCGGCTGTGATTTCTTTTAAAACTATTTTACCCCTGATAAAAAAGACTACAGTGCACGGCCGATATGAAGTAAATCCTGACACCTGTCATTCCAGTATAAATTATAACCTCAAACCCATGAATAGGTTATGAATTGTACTGCTAAGACAGCTGTCAGGATTTACTTCTTATGGACCGGGCACTATAGTATATGTTTAGTTTTTATTTCGAAATTTAAATACTTTACGTGTTTTTTGTACAGTCAAGGTTATAAATATGTATACACTTTAATACCTTGTCTATTTAACGTCGTGTTTAAACTGCCATATGAAATTGTCACAGCGATTAAAGTGATAAGGTACTAAAGTGTGTACATATTTATGACTGTACTTGTTAAGTTTAAGTTCTAAAGGAATTAGTTTACACCGCCTGGCAAGAATTTGTGTCCTTGGTTATTACTCTATTTAGCGGTAAGACCGCCTGTTGTATACCTATGATTTAAATGTATTGTTCCGTGTTCTGATTTTTTGGCGTTCAACAAATTGTATTTGTATTGTATTGCATGTGTGCCTGTGTAGCTGTTATGTAGGTGTCTGTATATCTGTGTCTCTGTTGTGGCATCGTAGCTTCTAAACGGGTGGACCTGATTGAACGCAGTTTTATTTTTAAAGCTAGTTTGATCGGGATGATTTTAGCATGTTTTATAAAAGTCGATTTATTTAAAAAAAACCATAACAGAGATACCAGGGTGGTTACCATGACAGGTCTATGCAGTTCAGTTTAAGAGGAAAGTAAGGGACAGTGCTATAGCAGTTACACAGCTATGTCTCTTTCTTTCACGGTAAACTGAATTGCTTAGCCATATCATTATAACTCCTAAGCTCTGAGCGTCACCATGATATCGGGAGATTTTATCCATTTAATAATTCTTTATTGTGTTATCGTGGTGTTATCCAAAAATTGAAAATGTAATTATTATAAACAAAATAAGTTTTTAATTTTACTGGTTGCGGTACAAATTGATCAGCTTTTAACTAGGCTAGCACAGTCTCCCGGCGATAGTATATTAACCAAAATTGAGCTCAAATCTGACCCGTCTCTATTACTAGAGCTTGTTTACTTCTAATATAAAACTTTTTTTTACAATTTTAGATATTTTTTTATTACAACAATATTTTTTTCTATTGAGGAGGTACTATGGTCACCTTTTATCTCCATCAAAATAATACATTGTATTGTCATCAGCACGATACGTAGGTTAAAAATAATTTAGACCGAAGCGAAGCTTATAGAAATGTGTTAAAAACATTTCCAGAAGTTTAAGTACACCTACGATAACTGACTTAAAAACTGGGTGGGCAATTAGAAAAAGGACGCCATTCCAACCTCATTTGGCTGAATAACTCTACTCGCTACGAAATCGATTCTGAAGAGGAAGAACAAATCTAAGCAAAGTCGATCACGTCGATTGCCCCGAGAGTATTTGCTGCGACTACAGTCATCCTTGTACCTATGTACAAACGTATTAAGAACGGCTTTCTTCCGATATTGCGCTTTAATTTTATTGTTTTTACATACATACATAGCATCACGCCTTCATTCCCATAGTGGGTAGGCAGAGCTACAGAAATACCAACAACTCTAAAAAGACTTGTTGATTACTAGACAAGAAGTTAACTAGTGTATTAGTGACAGGTTGCAAGCCCATCGCCTAAAAATACTACAAGCCCTTATTCCCTTAGTCGTCTCTTACGACATCCATATGAAGACATGGAGTGGCACTATTCTAACCCGGCGACCACACGGGGTTTATTGTTTTTATCGTTGGTAAAAGAGCGAATTTAACAGTAATGCGCGGTGTTTCGCATGTATTTATGTGGACACTCTAAAGAAGATAGTATGAACAACTCAACACTTTGATAAATAATTGTAGGTGCATCTGTTAAAATTGGAATCCTATCATTTCATAACCAATGTTTCACAAATGATTCATTTCACAAATGTATCATTTGACAACCTGCTTAATTTCCGCAACTGCAAATAATTCTGGATTTATTTCAGGACCATCGTGTTGAACCCCTTACAGTTAATTCCTACATTACATACCAACATCCGCGAATTCTTAACTCAATCAAGTAATTTTAACGGTTCTCGCCGACAAATCTTTGACAAATGCATCGTTTCGCAACTTATTTATTTGCCAACCCGCTTTTTTATCTGTAACTACAAATATTTCAATTTTTTTTATAAAACTTACTTAACCTAGAAGTGCGCTTGCGAATCGCCAGTCTGATGATTTGAGTGAATCTTTTAGTTGAAGGCTTACAGAGAAAACTGCGATATCTTGCTTAGTCTTACGAATATAAATGAGAATGTTATTGTGTTAGTTGGTTACTCCATCACGCTGCAATGGCTGAACGGATATGGATGAAATTTGAAGATAATCAAAATCTATGCGGGCGAAGTCGCGGGAAGAAGCTATAACTTACCAAATTAATTCAACTATATGTGATGAAGAAACTTTCCAAGGTTGGCACTCCCGTATTCATAGAAAGCATGTTTAAGTGATTTCAGTGACCTTGCTTGGAATGAGACACGGTTGAATTTTTAAGCAAATAGGTGAGCGTGTCCCTTGTATCTAGGAACCGCATTTACTTACAGTTAATTCCTACATTACATACCAACATCCGCGAATTCTTAACTCAATCAAGTAATTTTAATTTTACTGGCGATTCGCAAGCGCGCTTCTAGTGGTGATGTTTTGTTGATTGTGATCAAGTTACCAAATGATTGACAGCTGTAGAAACATACTCGCCAATACTTTGAAATCCCATTTTCGGAGACGTTTAACTAAAGTTAAGACCATCCATCATCTCGAGGATTTGGAGCGTAGAGTAATAACTTTTAGTGTCTAATAGAATAGAATATAATAGAAACCTTATATTTCGGACGAAAAGAAACGAAAGAAGACTCGTATTCGGTACGAGTAATTGTGAGACCAGCCATAAAAGCAGGGATTACTTTGCGGCAATTTACCGCTAACGATTTAGTTTAACAATTAAGTTCCCAAAATTTAAAACATTCAATTTCATCCTAGTTAATTTTAAAACGCTAAATTTACGTTAAGCAAGTTGTTTGATTTCAAGGTAGCTTTGCCGACCAGCGTCGAAAGGTTGAATGATGAGTTAAATATCCCACTTTATTACGTCGTTTGACTTCTCTATGCCATTTTTTTTTACAAAAACTTTTACTTTTTTAATGACATCTACATACATTGTATCAATAGACAGCCATTATTGAATAAACTAGGAAACCCTTAATTATTTCGTCAATAACACACAAACATCCAAACGTCCGGATAATTCTAGTTTATACTGACACTTTAGTAAAGATTCAGAAACTTCGTAATAGAAATTCCGAGCAGCATCGAGTAACAAAATGGTTGAATTGAACGCGGTATTTCCTTTAAACTAAAACAATGTCGTTGAAAATAAACAGTGAGAGTATATTGCTTCAGATTCCGAGGGAGGCGGGCCGATAATGAGAATTCTTAGTGTACCCGCCCACTGGCTGACACCCAGTACTTCGATAAGTTTCCAATGCAATTCTTATTCAGCTATACGTAGTGAATCCTTGAAATAATACTAACCGTCTATAAAGATAGGCTCCAATTTAAAAACAATTTATAACTTGCTTTGAAGAGACTAAGGGCCGTATTAATAAACTCGTCTCAGTTTAAATGCCCGTCTCAAGATACGTCAAAGTAAGCGTCAAACCATAGAAAACTGACATTTTTGACGTATCTTGAGACGGGCATTTAAACTGAGACGAGTTTATTAATACGGCCCTAAGTATTAAGTACCATGGGAATGCCCACGGGACAGACACATTTATTTAAACGACCGATTGCTACGCTATAGTTTCTTTACTAATTTCTGAAGTCAAGTAAATTGTAACTTTTTATTACAATATCGTAATAAAGTCTTGTTATATTTATCGTACACTTTTTATTTCCTGTCTCAGTATTTGACTTGATACTACAATATTAAAAAGACATGCTGTGCCGACCCCAAGTACCTAAATGAGATAACGGCAACAAAATGATGATGATGACTACAATATTAAGTATACATTCTAATTCACGCAATAACCAAAAAAAATCTTTTATTCTAGTCATTTGTTTCAATGTAATGTTTTAATGTTTAACAGATTTAGTAAATAGACCGACGCCGTGATAAGTTTAGTGTTCACCACCCCCATGTCAGAGACATTGGTCTTATTGGTCATAGCAAGTAAGTGACATACCGGGTGGAACAAAACGAGGGACTGAGCTGAAAGGATAGTGTTATCTAAGTGATCTACAATCGATTTATTATAATTATAAAGCTGGACTTAAAAGTAAACAAAATGATAAAAAATTATCAATTTAATATCAGTGACAACCCTACTACTTCTAGATCAAAGTTATTTACATTTTAAATTGACACATGTCATCAACTTCACTTAACATACGATGCTCAAAAGTACCACCGTGTCGTATTATGCATGCTGCCGCTCGTCATTCATTATCGTTTGTTTACTAATAAAGTCAGTGAAAAGGTCTAAGTAATCTAGATACCTTATCTTGCTGATGTCATCGGATATACTCGGGTTGCTAATGTGCATATTTTGCACTAATGTTTAACAAGATGCATCTCTAAAACGGTTAGAAATATTAATAGAGTCAATTGGTGAAAAATAAACTACAAGACCTAAAGAATTCCATTTTCTTACAAGTCCCTCGTTTTGTTCCATCCTGTATATAAAAACGTGTTACAAGTTTAACCAAAACAAAGCTTTCAAAACCAGACTGCATGTACTGATACTGTCGCCTACATAGTGTGTTAACAACAATGTATACAGGCTGTAACTTGAGTGGTGGAACAAACGAAGCAGGTCGATAGAGGACGTCGAGAACGATCGATTTAGTATCGGTATGGTAGCTCGTTTTCAAAGAGGATTGTTATTTGAAATTGTATTCGATTTCAATAATACCTATTTGAGGATTTGGCTTCCTAATAAGGATACTTTGAAGAGAACGTAATTCTCGTAAATGCTTCACGGCTGTAAATCACCTTTTAATTGGAAATTTATTCGTTGCTCATGCCAAAGGCACGTTAATAAACACTTCGTATTATTAATTTTAGATGGGGAAGAATATTAATTCTGAACGCAAAGTAAATTAATTTTGAACTCATAACCTGCACAAGCGAGGAACAGGATATGTCTATGTGAAGAAATGAGCGGGTAATGCTGCACTCGAGTTGCAATATGGCTACTGTTGCTGCATTTCTCAGCGCTTCGGCTGTAAATCTCGAAGTTTCCGAGATAATGGAAGGCGTTGTCCCTACAACGGGCGGGAATTGCCTGCGGTGACGTATGATCTGGACATACTTTATAAAGTACAAGCTTTTACCGGTGACTGTCCGCATATAACTTATAACCATATAATATTGTCCATTGTCTTCGGGTATCGCCAAATTTCGTAAAAAGGAAACGTACTCTACGTTCTAATTCAGGATATGGACATTTGTTTGCTGAATTCTATACAAAACCATTTAGCTATTTCAACGTGACACAATTAAGTTCAAATATAAAAAGCATATCTGTTTAAGAATGTGAGTAACGCTAAGCTTTGTCTGTCTGTACCTACTTTACAAAATCAACATTCAAGGCTATTTTTACGTAATAACATCCAACTACAGCAGCAGCAGCGTAGCAAGCCTCACCTACATAATAATAACATCACGTGACCCATCCGATCAGAGCCGGAGTCCCGCAGGGCTCTGTTCTCTCCCCAATTCTCTTTTAGTTGTTCACAAACGATATACCAAGAGTTCCGCAAGTTCATTATGCACTTTTTGCTGATGTCACCGCCATCTGTACGACTTCTATCCACCCCTCGGTTCTACACGGTCGCCTCCAGGACGCCATCAACGAGTTAGGTCGTTGGTTTAGGCTCTGGAGGATCGAAGTGAATCCGGAGAAAAGCCCCGCTGTGCTTTTTTGCCGGAAACTCAGTCTCAGTTGGTTAGGTCCCTCCTACAATTCTATTCGACTCTACGATAGTCCCATTCCGTGGGCTACCGAGGTCAAATATCTAGGGGTCACCCTAGATCGTCGATTGCTTTTCCGGCAACACATTCGGCGTGTCCGGAATCGCGCGGCCTTCATTCTAGGCCGTCTCTATACTTTGTTGAACAAACGCAGTAAGCTGTCGCTTAGAAATAAGATGACAATTTACAAGACGTGCGTTCGCCCCATACTAACTTATGCTAGTGTGGTCTTCGCTCATGCGAACTCGACTGCTCTGTACCAATTCCAGGTGCTGCAGAATCGATTCTTGCGCAGAGCCGTGGGTGCTCCATGGTTCATGCGCAACTTAGATCTTCACGACGACCTCGGTCTTCCAACCGTGGCCAAGTTTATGAAGGATGCCTCTCGGCGGTTCTTCAATAACGCTCCTCACCATCCTAACCCCTTATTACGTGCTGCCGTAAATTACGTCCCGCTCGTGGGCGTACCCTCTCGGAACAGGCGTCCCCGACACGTACTGACCGACACCGATGACACTATCACGGCTGCCCTCGCAGCCCGCGAAGATATTCGTCGCCCAACCGTCTCACAGGGCAACACCAGCTTAGATCCATACACACCACAACGTCTCCGTCCGCGTCGGAGGTGTCGGCGTCCCCCGGCTCACCCTACACGTGGGCGACCCCACTTTGCACCGGTACCAGTACCGGTTAACTCACAAAATCGACACCCAGATGGAGTTTCTTTCGACGCTTCTTCTCAGTCTGGTCTAACGTAAAATTTCCGGTTTGTTCCTGATTCGTCGTATTTCTGTTTTGTCGTATTCCTGTTTCGTCGGATTCCTGATTCGTCGAAATGTCAATATGAAATTAAACTATGCAATTACCGTGACTTCACCTTTGTTTTTAACATTGTGATGTTTAGATCTTTTTAGAAAACTGCCCTAAAAGAAAGTGTATTATTTTTAACCGATTTAAAAAAAAAAAGGTTATCATTCCGGTTGTATGTCGTTTTTTATGTGTGTTACCGCAGAATTCCATAAATACGTTTTCGCCTAATCGACTAATTCGCGTTAATTTTGTATTACTGTCTCATTTCCCTAAATTGTATCTGGACGCATTTGGCATTTGACTTCTATATTTATTGACTGTCAATACCCTTACATTATACTGTCCATGATAATAATTTATTATATAGTTAGTGTATCAAATGTATCATTTCCTAATCATAAATATGAGATAAGGATTTATTGCAACTGTAATAGCCATTTTCTCGTATTGTAAATTAACCCTTCACTTCATTAAGCATATTGGGTTGGGTAAATCGCCAGTAACTGGCCAATTTTAGTAACCAGATAGCCACCTTATGTTAAAAATGATTTCTATTTATTGGTTAACAAAGTTCATTTTGGTACAAGTTATATATTAAGTAAATACCCAATAACCCTTTAGTGGGTAACGGCAACATATTTGCCGTCATACGTGTCACATTCAATCTTCATATTTTGTAAATAGTGGTTTACTGCTCAACGTATTTAATTATATGTATATAATTCCGACGAAACAAGAATACGACGAATCAGGAATCCGACGAAACAGGAATTCGACGAAACAGGAATTCGACGAAACAGGAAGACGACGAATCAGCAACAAACCAAATTTCCGAAGCGTTGGTAGCATAAAACCAATTCGATTGAAATTCTCCCCTAGCGTCCTAAGTCCGAGGTCGGCCCAATAGGGGCGCCCTTAGGCATGCTAGTGTAAAAACCCATTTATAGCGTGGACTCCCATCAGGAGTCCGCCCTCTCTCCGGCGAAGTAGTCAAATCCATCAGAAGCTAAGTACGTAGGTCCCTCAAAAAAAAAAAAAAAAAAACGCATGACTTTTTATTTCACGCTCCGAGGTTAGAAATTCGGATTTCCGTCGACAAAGAGCCAGAAATTCGATTTTGATCCATTTTGAATAATAAACAAGGAGTCGGGCCCATATTCAATATCATGAAATGTTATGAAAATTGCGGATAAATCCAAGTCTAAGGGCTGCTCTTGTCTTGCTTAAAATATTTCAACGCACGGCAATTGATTTTTATAAATATAATAAAAAATAACATAGATAAGAAGATAGATTACAATAAAGCAATTTCATTTGTTTGCACTCTAAAATGCTTGGCTTATTAATCCAAGATGCTAGACCCAAGATTACAACAAATTATCCTTCGACTTGGCTCGTTCGCCGCAAATTAATTTTACGAAGCCTTAAATTCATTCCAATACATCACCCTCTCGTCTCATTTTCATAAGCCCGTGATATATGAGACGCCTCGGGTGAGGCACGACGTTAACTAAACTTCAAGAAAAATCTCCCTAAATTATGGCTTCCATTTCAATTATACAATAATAACAATTTCTAGCAAAAAATATGCGTTTTTAAGTAGCTTAGCAATAAATTCCTGCGGTAAAGTTATTCGTCATTCATAACGACGTCTGTATTTCATCCATGACCCTGTTTTTATTACGGCTCGAAGTGTGCCTTTGATAGCAACAAACGCCTTTAAAGTATAAGAGCTGCTATAAAGTTAGCTGATGCACATGCTGAGGTAAGACCCACCGGGTAAGCGTATTTCGATCCTAACCACGTCTTGAAATTTAAAACAGCTTGTGTAAGAGGTTTTGAATAACTAAGAACTTTATTTATTCTTGCCGCGGAACATGGGGCGTAGGTGGAAGGAAGTCGTTTGTTACCTGGTGACTGCCATTCGCAAGAGCATTCTTGATTTTATTACATTTATCAACAGAAGGCATGTAGGCATTTTATTTAAAGGCGCGCCACTTTATTTTAGCTTATCTGACTCCTATTTCGTAATCATATTGTTGACGTAACTTTAGCTCTCCTTTTCGATTGACGGAAATTGAAGTACGTATAAGTCCAACATTACAATTAGAATACCTGTATAAGCGAAATAGGCCAAATTAATGTGAAATTGAAACCCTGATTTGATTAACCTGCCCTGTTTTCAGACAAAGCCGATTTTACCATCTTTGTCAATAAATAGAACCGGTTACAGTGTAGGTACAATTTAAGTACTTATCTACAAAGATATGTATGAAGACGTACTCGTAGAACCTATTTACCTAATATTTTTTTCTCACTCTCGTTTGTGAAATCCAAGCGAGGTTGTAATCATCCACTAATAAGACCACACATTTACAATTATTAATTTAACTCTTCACATTCAAATGGCTAAGCTTCATCTTCGATGATAGTTAAGATTCCGCTAAACAAAAATGAAGGTCCAAAATATACCTGTTAATAACCAAAAGTAATCAGATTTAACGCTGTCAGCTCATCAATTATAGGATTTACTTCTACTACATTATTTCTTGTGCAAATTTCCATGTTTCGGACTTTGTTTTGAAGTTTATAACGAAGGCTGCGTGCTCTTCCATACATTCGAAAAGTCTAATCTATATTCGAGCGTCACGATAGAACAAGAGCACTATATAAGCATGGGCAGGATACAGGAGTCCATTACCTTCCTACCAAGGTAAAGTGGTAAAGGTCCCTTCATGAATTTTTTGATGATCGAATAATATTACCAGGCATTGTCGACGTGACCTCATTTTTTATCCGGTTGCAAGGAAAGATTGTATTTCGTTCAAGCAAACGTGTTCTCCAACGGAGCTGAATGAATAATAAAAAAAGCAATATGTTACTTATTATTATATATCATCTTTCAACGATCAACCTCCACGTTATTTTCACACATCATTATTCATGTCGTATAAACACATTTATCAGCTTCTCGGAGTCTAAAACAACACAAAATGTGTTTCAAGTTTTACCTCATAAATTGCGGTTTCAGTCGCTCTTACTGCCGCTAAACGAGGTTTAGGCAACATAATCATAATAGCCTTAGTGTTCCAGCACCTGCTGCATGTCTTACTCGTAATTTAAACTAGACAAAGTTTAAGGGTCATACACAGATTTAGGTTACCGTCTTTCCTGTGGACACACCGAAAGTTAACGTTTTTAAGGCCTAATTTTCTGGCTCAGCCCATTCCGCAAAAACGCCGTCCGGACTGCTTTTTTAGACCTATCATATGAAAATATAACTTATATGCACACAAGCTTGTAACTATTGACCACAGGAGAGACAACTTTTGTTTTTAAGAGTGTGTATGACCCTTAACCTTTTGGCATCGGCAAACTAAAGGTGCAGGCTGCGCAATAAATACAAAAATGATTAGTTGTGTTTTATGTGTTAGAGTTTTTAGCCTATTCATTTGCCATGTTTTGAATGGTGACTGATATCGGATGAAGGTGGTTTGAAAGTTAAGAGGTGATTTTAAGTCATCAAATTGTTAAGTAGTCATGATTGTTAACACATATCTAAATTAGCTTCACTAATAACTGGGTGGTTTTGAAAAAAAGTGTACATCGTTAAGACTAAAAATTAAGAAGCTTTAACTTTTCCATGTCTTCTTGAAAATTAGTCGTAGGTACATTTAGATACGTTAATTTTCGTGACGAAATGGAAAAGTTAAAGCTTCTTAATTTTTGGCCTTCACGAAATAGACTTTTTTTTAAAAGCGCCCAACTAACAACAATATAATACAATCTTAGAAGTCAATGTCAACATTTTTCTTACTGTCGGATTGACTTGAAATTTTGCATACTTATGGAATTCTGATGACATACAATAATGAGGTACCATGGGTATGAGGATGGACAAGGAAAGTGGCCATAGGAATTACTCAATGGCTCGTAGTAGAACCGTCGAGCTTGTACTCATTTGACACATTTTTATAGTGAGTTTCCTATCAGTTAGTGATACATACAGTTGGCAATAAAGTGTGTTGTTAAAGTTTAAGTTTTTTGTATGCTCAGTTGGGACCGTTTTGCAAAAACTATCACTTTTTTGGTATCTATTTTCCTTCCTTTATGTGATTTGATGTTTGATTGTTGCTAATAAAATTTATTTATTTTTTCTTTCTTTCTAAATCTTATTATTCTTGTGTTGTTAGGTAAGGTAGCGCCGTGCATACCCTCTCAAGTAGAAAAGCTTCAAGTACAATTTTCATAGCATATAATTTAAATGTTCACTAATCGTGATGATGATTACAGGCTTTATCTCAAACAATCTATTAATTAAACTATAACGCCTCTATCCGTCCGAAGAGCCTATTTATTAAACAATTCCAGCCGCGCCCACGGGGATTTCTGAATGAAGATTAATCAGAAAATTCCCAATCTCACTCAACTCAGTTGTTTAGGCGGCAATTTTGCTCATTCAGGCCCGTTTAGACACAATGATAACGTGTTGCTGTTAAATTATAACTTCTGATGAATAACAACAAAGCGAAAATAATGAAGAGGAAAAAAATAAAGATAAAATATTTATTTGTGATTATACTTACACTACAAAATTAAAAGGCCGGTTCTCATGAAATGATCCCCTAGTCTTCCGTTGGGAACATCAGCGGGCCTAATTATGGTCGTGTTTCCCGGTGTAGATAAAACATCTGTCACCCTCTGACTAGTATTTAAGTGCGAGAGCGATAAAGGCGACCGTATTACGGACCCCGGTGAAACAACGGTGGGTTTTTACTGTAGTGAAACATTAAAAGTGAGTTTTTATTTATTATAGTAATACATTTTTGCACTTTCAAATGTATATTACTATAACTATGCTCAATAATAATAAAATAATACAATATTCTATGCTAGTAAACGGAGATAATGTTTCACTACTTCTATGGAAAACGAAAAAAAATATTTTTAATTAGAAGTCTCATTAAAATTAATGTAAAAGGGCTGTGTTTCCAAACCTTAACCGAGCATAAAAGGCGTGAAGATTCAAACAAATTTTACTAAAAAGTTTCTATCTTCTGGAAATACCCATTTTTATCTGCAAAACCGGTATAAATATAACCTAAGAAATCATGATACGCTTCGAAACGAAAATAAAAGAGAAATAAGCCTGATAATGAGCTAAACAGCGCAAAGCGAGGCCTTTATACAGAATTCATTACTCCGTAATCGCCCTTTCCCTTGCTTAATACCTGCTCATTTTTTACACGAGTGAAATTGTTTCTCGCTATAAAGGAATCACCTATCTATTGGCGGTCGCGGAACAAATGGTACAAAGTTTTCAATGATTATTTATGCTAAGATTGTATAGAGAAAGAATATATTTTTCCTTAAAATCAACGAAATAATTTTAACGTGATTGTTTTTGATAATATCTTAGAAGATCGTAATTCGAGAACAACAACGGATGCTTCATAATAAATTCAGACTTTAGGTTTCAAGATATCTGCGCTTTTTAAATCAAGCTCCATTCCATTTTGCAGATATAAGACAAGGCGGTTACCCACCCTTTTTTAGGCTGGTCTTGTAGTTTCTTAACTTTACTAGTTATTTTACCGAGCCAGTTATGCAACGGTAACTGTCGTAGTAGTTATTCATTTTATTAATCGTTTCGTACTTATGTGAAAGTAGTTGTTGCCCGTGACTCCGTCCGCGTAAATGTAACTTACCGCTAGGAACAAACTTACGGGAAAAGTGTAACAAACTGACGAAGTAACTTTCACATTTATAATACTAGCTTTTCGTCCGCATAGATTTCGTTTTGCATAGATTTCGATTATCATTATTCCCTCGGGAACTTGTAAATTTTCAGGAAGACAAGTAGGCTTTGTATTACCCAGGACAAAAGCTTTCCTCCATTTTAAATTTCACCCAAATTTGGCCAGGCTTTGCATCTTGAAGTAGTAAGTAACTTACATTTATAATATTAGTTAATTATGCAAATATGAATTGGCTCCCTGATGAATATTCTTACTTACTGTGTGGTGGTACGGAAGCCTCAGTGCGCGTGTCTGACTTCTACTTGACTGGTCTTTAGGCTAAATTTAATTTTCGAGTAATAAAATAGCAACCAAGAATTGAACGAAGCTATAATATAAACAACATAAATACAATTAAATTATGATTACCGAAAGTAAGCTAATACGAGTAGCGTAAAAAATCTCTTTTATGTATTTAAATCTGCGCATAAAATAATAATAATGACTCACAGAACATTCGAGATTTATATCGGCCATCGGTCCTACGTCAAGTGTAAACAAAACGGCGAATTAATCACTTCTCCCTTGATTAAAGGTTGGTGGAAATATTTCAGCAGCCGGCCAATTGAGTTCTTTTGTCGGCCATCGATCAATGCGGCTGGTAATTGCAAGAGCTGGGAAAACACACAAATTGTGCTGTCACAAATACCTTTTTTATTTTAAAAGCTCCCACAAATCTACAGCGACGTCAACTTGAATAAGGCAAAAGGCTTTTTGCGTGACAGGTCCTGTTGGAATTTGCAAAAACTTTTATTAAATAAACCAAGCTGCCTTAGTATCCTCGTCGTTTATTTAATAACAAATTAAGTATGTATTAGTCTGCTTAATCAATTAAATACGGGCCTCTAGACGTATCATATCACGTCCCATTTCATCATAACAATATTACGAAAATATAACAAGTATATTACGTAACGTTATGATAGAATTTCATATTTTATCACGTATAATGGGGAGTTAATAGCGATACTTTATCATCCAATCAATACAATTAAATGACTGGTCCGGACAGGAACGGCCAATAATATGAATGGATGGTCATTGTTACCAACGTTATTCATTAAGCTTCTTCCTCATTAATTTGCTAATTATGGCGTTTTCATTAGCCAGACAAGGACAGAATGTTCTGTCTCTAAGAATAATGCGTTGTCCTCTTAAAGTGATTAGTGCTGAAGAACTCAAAAGTATTAAAATAAATTATCATAATTATAACCAAGTTAAGGCTTCGCAAGAAAAAACACTTTTTGATTTCCGTGTAGACAATTGATAAAATATAATCAACCCTGAATTGGCTATACTAGACTAGATTTTGAAGATTTAGTTACTGTATGTATGGTAAGCTTTTAAATAACTTATTACTTATTTAGTTTTGATTGATATTAGGAGAACATATTATAACAGTGTCATGAATCTATGTCAACTATGGTTGTACTTGCCATAATAAACATCGTCCAATTCCTTGTATCGCTTGGCGTTGACTCCGATCCTCCAGCTATACAAGAGCACCACCAGTATTGATATATTCTGCAACAAATATATCCATATTAGACTGTTTACCCAACACCAAAATGGTTTTGGGCGTTTTAAAAAAAAAGTGTACATCGTTAAGGACAAAAATTAAGAAAAATATAACTTTTCCATTTCGTCACGTACATTAGCCATACATTTTGATACGTTAATTTTCGTGACGAAATGGATAAGTTGAAGGTTCTTAATTTTTACCCTTAACGATGTACACTTTTTTTAAAACCGCAATTTTAGTACCTATGAGATACAAGGCTGACTGGCAAGTTTTGAATTCTTATAAAAACTGCGGCCAGGTTTAAGATCTCATAAGAGTGAGGCCCGAAAAGTTGGACTAAAGTTAAGCGTAGTTAACCATACAAATAACGAACGCGAAAAAAGTTCCGTTGTGCGATAAAAAGTATCCTTATAATTATATGGCAAATTTTCGTCGCACAACGGACAATTTCATAGAACATTTAATTGCGTCAGTTAGCGTGCCCAACTTTTTGGTCCTTACCCATAAGACACTTGTACAGGGCTGGAATTTTACAAGGTAATTACGATATCGTTTTTGACCTGTTTCCGTATTGTCAACGTTTTGATAACTCTTATGTCATTTACAATAATGGCGACTGTGACATAAACGATTCTTAAACGTGTCAAACACGATATCGTTTTAACGTACCTGAATCTCTATTCAGGTACGCCCAGGGCCCTTATTCTACATTGTCTTTTCCCATATTGCTTTCGTATTATAAACGTTACGATTGCTCTTATTATCTTGACAGTAATGGTGGCTGACAATACGATTGCAATAGGTAGGCAATGGAATGGAGGCTCTGGATTGTCAGAGCATAATTACTTTAGGTACGACATCAGGATATTGACGTGATTTCAACATGGCTATAATATTACCATTATTGACAAGAGGTTGCCCGCAAGCTTGTAACCTGTAATTTACATACATACATACATAATATCAGGCCTTTATTCCCAGAGTGGGGTAGGCAGAGCTAAAGAAACACCAACAACTCTAAAAATATTTTTTTTAATTCTGTTACCACATTTTGCGCAATCAGGCCAAGAAGTTTAATCTGATTTCTGATTATCCGTAATACCGATATTTTAGACTAGCTGTTGCCCGCGACTCCGTCCGCATAGAAGTCATTTATAACTCTTCCCTCTGGAACTGTCCAAACTTTCGGGACTCAAACTATCTCCATTCAAAATTTTATCCAAATCGGTTCAGCAGTTTATGTGTGAAAGCGTAACAAACAGACAGACAGACAGTTACTTTCATATTTATAATATTCGTATGGATTGTGGGATGGTAAGTAAAATTAAATCAAAGTCTGAGAAATCTCTAAGATCATATTAGAATATCAAAAGACCTTGTTTCTAGTCATACAAAAATTGAGCTCCCTGTAATCGGCTTTCCCTCCTGAATTGACTTTTTGCATGAAAATTACTAATAAAATCTTAGGTAAGTACGGGTACATGCAATTAAAGAAAACAAGGTTTATTAACAAACGTGAAAGAAATTAATTAGGGCAGCCAAGTATATTGACCAACCAAGTGCGGCTTAGCAGTGTAGGCATACTCGTATCGTTTTAAAGTTACTTAATTGTGAATAAATTCCTAATTAATTACCCTAAAAAGAAAAATAGTTTTTTTTAACCAATTAAAAGGTCTAATGCCAATTTTTCAACAATCTATGACGTTCTTATGCATTCACACTTAGAAACAAACATAAATTCATTCTCATATCACGAATATTTACCCTTACCAGGTTCGAGCCCATCATTTTGTAGCTAGCGTCATTATTACGGTAATCGTATACATATAACTTCGTATAGTTCAAATAATATCGAGTCATTATTTTTTGTCCCTAGTATTATAGTATTTTTGTCCCAAGCGAAGATACGATCAAAGCAAATTCGGTGAAGGCTTTAATTTTGTTCACATAAAGTAGTTCAAAATTAAATGTAAGGAGTGTTGTACAACTATGTATTTGTATTTCTCAGCAAGAGAAGGCCCACGTTCAAACAAGCTCCGACTACGTTCAACCACATGTCGCAAGTCGCAACCCTTTCAAGTTGATTATGAGTAGGTAATTCACACACTCTCAACGTCGTAAGTTGAGCTTTATTTAACAAGTAAGTAGATTAATATCGCCCTTCAGCCAGTAATACCTACACCTAACATTATTTAGCTCACGCCTGCCTCGTCTAATGTGGTTGTCAAGATTATAAACCTGAAAATTAGCCTTTGAAAGCTAAAAGAGGTACACACAGCAAAATTGTACAGGGATAAAAATATCCGTCCATATTATTTAGATATTTAATTTACAATGTACCGCAACGTACAGTCAGCATCAAAAGTAGCTAAGCAGAATAACATGCTCAAAATGATCTATACACGACGTATTCTCCTGACAAGAGTCGAGTCGAGATTACTTTAAAGTCTTCTGTTACTTAGCTACTTCTGTTACTGCTTGTACCTAGTAGATTAGAATAAAGTTATTATTATAAGGAAATCCAGTTTTTTTTTCTTGCGTTGCTTATAATATCATCGATTCTATTAGCACTCTTGTTTTTAAAGTGTAATTTTTTCAAGTTAGAATTGTGTTAACTTTTCCAACTAAGGTAGGTACCTACTAGTAATTATTGAGGTCTAATGATATAAATTAAACCATCTCTTTCTTACCTAATCTTAGTGTTACGAAAAAAAAATTGTAACTAGCTGTTTCCCGTGACTCTTTTGGCGTAGTCTTTTATCGCTACTTCCTTAGGAATCGTCATTTTTTTCGGGATATTAAGTACCCTTTGTCCTTCCCCGAGATTCAAACAATCTCCATGCCAAATTACATCTAAATCGGTTCAGCGGTTTACCCGTGAAGGCGTAACAAACGGACAAACAGACTGACATAGTTATTTATAATATTAGTTTAGATGCTCTATTTAAAGAAGTTTGTAAGTGTTCAAAAGAGGTAAAGAATAGGCGATTCGGTTTATCATATTAATATAAATTAAAAAGTTACAATACAAAAACCACTAAAATTGCTCGACATTTTCGAATTCCGGCCGCATTTCTGACAATTGTCAAAGATTCCTGACATGACAGATAAATTCCTGACGTCTGGTAACTCTGTTTTTACGACGCGAATGAGCAAAGGTTATGCATGTGGAATCAATTCGGCTGAACAAGCCGCTGACAAGGCTTTAATTCAGTAACTTATGCGATTACAGTTCTCCAAATAACACGGCCCCAAACCTGTGTCTGTGCGTGAATCAATATGATTGTGCTGTAATTGGTTAAAATGCACATGTGCAATGTTAATGACAATGTTGAATTTAGGAAAAAAAACTTAATCTAGAAAAATAGACGCTACAGTAAAGTATATCAGTAAATTGGCCACAGGGCTCTTTTACACGTCGCGTCGGTAGATTCTTACGAAGAAAACACCTTTGTAATAGTATACAATTGATCTATCATTGAGTAATTATTGTAATTAAAACTATATATCTAGTATTTATGTATGTTAAATTATATTAAAATAATGGTGAATTCAGCCGTACAATATCAGTCACTGTCACAAAATTAATAATAATTAGTCTCTCCTTGATCATACAACATCAGCGGTATATTAACGACGGGAGCTAAATACTTTACTAATTTAAAAAAGTAAGATCACTGCACTATCCATAGCACACGAGAACGGATCAGTGCTCCGTTTTAGCAATAAATATCCCGTAAAAAGGGCCGTAGTGTCCAATTTTATGTCTTAATCCTAATAAAGTCATAAAACTAACACGAAAAAGGCGGGGCAAAGCCAAACATTTATGGGCATCTCTGATCCCGATCCAAGACTTGCAGAGGGAAGTTTCGAACAGAAACAAGTACCTACACAAGCCGACCGAGCGGACGCTGCGGGCACTGTTGCACAACGACTGTGGTCAGCTGGGTTAGGTACTAAATTTAGAACTTCAAAACTATCCCTCTCGCTCCTTATTCGGAACTCAGAATTTTGATCTTTGAAGTGGGGTAGCTTTTCTCGGTGCATCTTTTAGCGACACAAACAATTGATTAACACACAGAATTTCCATTGCACAGTTAAGTTTAAACCCAAACCCTAAAAAACAATAAATGGAGTCCACTTAAGTGCACAAAAAGAAATCCTCGTTCGGTTGATTTGTGGTAACCTAGAGTTGAATGCTCAGGCCGATGTACTAGATTTAAGTCTCTACCAGAGATGGGCATTAACCAATTAACTTTTTAATCAACTAATTAATCGATTAAACAATCAATCGTCACAAAATTAATCACAATTAATTTAATTGCGATTAAATTAATCGACGAAGTACACGAATAACGATTAATTAATCAACATTTTTATCGACTAAATTTCACGATTCAAATCTTAATTCAAAATTAGAACACGCACGGTACAAAAATTTAATATGTTGTAAATGATGTTATACAGAGGGTAAGCTGTTAAGCTGTAGCAATTTTTCAACGTAACTCGAAACTTAGACTTACAAAAGGAACGATTTATTCCTAATATTAATCGAGAGAAAATTAATCTAATTAATTAATTGAGTAACAATTTAGTCGCTGTTAATTAATCGGCGATTAATTTTATCATGACTAAACCAATCGAAACTCTTACGACTAAGATTAATCAATCGCCATTTTTAATCGTGAATCGTTAGTCGATTATATTTTGCCCATCACTGTCACTACAAGTGGCTAGCAATTCTAGGGATATAGTAAGTTAGGCTGAATCTAAAATCTCGCTCACAGTATCGTAATAGATTACTGATAGTACTGACGACGGTACAATTATTTATTTCTTTCATATAGATACAATTAACAATAACATGCTGACAGTAATTAATCTAATGCATCAACTATGTAGATGATCTTATTATGCTTTCACCTATCTTAAAATGATACGAATATTGACTTACGTATGATCACCGATTTAACACTCTAACAAGGTTCCCTTGAGAACCCAACCGCTTTTTAGTAGCAAACTATAACGCAGTCAAACTCAAAATCCCTAGTTGACAGGCAAATTAATGCATGAAAACAGCTCGAACCCAATTATTATTCAATCACATGGAAATTTCGAATTTATAACGCCACAAATTGTACTAAGTTACAATGAAGGCTAAATAATAACTAAGTCAACTTTTTATTAGCATAATAATTAAAATCTGTGCTGTGTTTGAAACATTGCGATGTAATTGAATAAATTAAAAATATAGCGTAATAATTATGAGTTGTTATTATAACGTGGAGACGGTAAAAGAACAGAAATTTATTGTGATTATAAATTAAAACAATTATAAGGATAAACCGGAAAGGGCTGGGGTTAAACAGATAACATATTTGGAATGTTGAGAGAGGGCACCCCGGCAAAAATGTAGGCTGACGATTTTCATACGGCTTATTAAGCGGTCCACTCTGAGTAATGAGATACTTATCTGCACCAAAATTTCATTATGGAGGCTTTACTGGCCAATTTAGATTATAATCTGTAATTTACGTCTCATTTTAAACGGGTGGGGTTTTGAGTTGCGACAGTTTTAATATGTTTCTTTGTGTCGTCCACGCTCAATAAAATATTATCTTAACTGAATTGCACTATAAAATACAATCGATGCAGACTGCTTTATACATATTTGTAGCTTCTATTGCTTGATATAAACAATTGTCTAAAGTCGATTTGACGTGCTTCAATTTGTACGATATGAATTTAAATCTTTACACACTTCATGTTTGCAAGTGCATAGGGTTTTAACTCGTCTTACTATTTTTAGATTATAGATAGGTAAACATTTTTAAAATCTACATCAAGACTGTTTAAATAATTGGGCAGTTGCAGGCATATGTTTATGTAACTAATTATACCTCTAAGACCCTACGTTACAATAACGAGCTTTACCAACGATTAGTTGAGGTTATATTGTAATAATAAGATACTACCCAAAGTAGTGATCCATCATTCTATCGCATTTAACTACATCGATTGTATCATTTTATCGAATTTCATTTCATTGAAAGCTATTTTCTGCTGAAACCATGTTTTTTTCAGTACCAAAACATTAATTAGTTACGTAGGTTAGGTTAGACTTGTAAGTACTAAAACCAAAAACTTATGCGGCGAGATATGCCTTTCGTTGAAATGAAATTTCTGAAAATAAACATAATAGGTATCCATTCAAAGTAAATAACTTATTTAAGTGTATACTTTAACTAAAAAGTTTCATTTGCAGTGCTTCGAGATTCAGTAATATTTTGCAAATAGGGAAGAACTAGAAAAATATCAACAAATAAAAGCAAATAAAAAGAAAAGCTAAATATTATTAAGAAGTAAAACGTAAGAATATATACATAATGAGAAGGAATTGAAAATGAATACAAATCTCTTTATTTTTTTTACAAAAAAAATAAATGATATTCAGTTGTTTATAAATAAAAATATTGTTTTATTTAAAATGTTCACAAGTTGCTTGTTAACGTCAGTCATGAAAAAGGCTCTTATTTAAAAGTCTTAATAATTTCAAGGAACCGACATCACCACTCCATTGTTACATCAGAGCTGTGGAGAATTCTTAAAGATCTAATCAACGAAAGAAAGCTCTCGTTTTTTAACAAGTGTTCTTGATTCGTCTTTGACAATGTACTTTCTCATTAAGGTTTGTCACAAACATAAATAAAACGGCCTCTTGTCATGTAAATTAAAAATGGAAGCCGGACCGAAATTTATTTTGCGGTCTCAGTCACTGCCGCACAATGAAAAGAAATTAATATATACGTATATAAAAATAAGATTTATACATACGTAGTACAGGATTCAATATAAACATTATGTCTTTTCAAATTTTCTAGAACAGCTTTGCTTACCAAATACCTTATATATTATAATTAGTCAAATAAGAAAATAAATTCAAAATTAAGTCTACAGAATATTGCCGGTTACAGCCGGGTACAGCAAGTCTCATGTGGAAATTATAGAATTATTGATAATACGATTTTATATACCTAAATCCTTGACATAAGCTCAAACGCAAAAAGAAATATGTACGATTCACAAAGCGAAATAAAAAAATTGTAGCATTTAAAGTACTAAGCGAATTATAAGGATATAAACGCGGAAAAGACTTCTTTGCTCGCGTTTCAACTTTGTAGAAATACTTTGCGCTGAAGGATGATGTTAAGAAAGTTTAAAAGCTACAAAAGAATTGTAGAGCTCTAGAATTTTAGATATTTTCTTGTTTAAAAACAAAAATACTTTTAAGTATAAAACGTTTAGGGCTTTTCCTATTCTGCTTCAAGCAGATCAATATGCTACCGGGAAATTAAGATTGCTAAATTTATCGTTGGTGTCCTTTTCTGCCCCTATATTATGTAAGAATACATATCTGACTTAGGTATTTCTTAGCAGTCTAAAGAAAATACATGAAAATACACATTCCATAAACATTGTAACTTTTGGCAAAAAGATTCATCATCAAATATAGTACTAAAAGTTATTATCTACTTTTTTGTCGTTAAACTTTAGTGTCTACTGACTAGATACTACTTTTAAATCTACACTACCATATTACGATCTATCAAAGTACACGCACACCTTTATACTATCGTAACATAACACTAAGATTAATGTCAGACTGCGTAGACCTTCGATAAAGGTATAATATTACGGAGATATATTAATTAAGGCAGTGCAATCAAGCGAGCCGCGGGGGCTCTATCGTCGACGTTCTACTGTCGTATCTAAGGCCATTTGTTATCCACGTTCCTGGTATTGGTTAACGAGGGAATTCCTAAATTACCCAAAGTCTCGGTCTTGGTTGCAGCGGGACGCTCGGTAGGCTTGTAAGCCGTTGGTGGTCAGGACAAGGATAGAACGGCTCAAACAACTCAATTAAGATTAGATCTTTAACTTTGAAATTCAGTAGTTGCTTAACTAATTTAATTTTCAAGGGAATGTTACTTCCACCAAGGAACAGCAGATTAAGCAATTTTAAGGTTAATTTTGGCATAATTTATCTTATTAGCAATTTGCAAAGACATGCCAATTTAATTATACTTAACAAAGCATTTAAATTTGCATTCCCTTATTTTACTTGGCAATTAAAGTGTTATGAAAAACCAATAATTGTGCTTGTTGAGAGTTCCGCCTTATAACCTTTTATCAACACGATGAGTACAAGGCGGGCAATTTTAATATTCAACCCTTTTCTCGAGAAAAACGCATATTTAACACCGAATTTGAAGGTAAATTCTTAGCGAGTTCCAATGTCGCACGGGTAAATGCTCCGGAAATTTCAAATTTTGGGCTCGAGCGCGCCACCTCGCACCGATGAGTAATGTGTACATACATAGATTTTATCAAAGCGAACATACAGCGAAGTAATTTCACAGGAGCAATTGGAATACACGCATGGGTGACTTCAATAACTTCCCACTAGTTAGTGGTAGTCGAAGCGGCGGGAACTTTTGCGAGCATCAATGATGAAAATTAACTCTGCATTATCAAGGTTATTTTTGCAATCAATGTTACGCTGTATTGAAATTGAAATCTGTCACATTCAATAAAAAACATGTTGGTACTATTAAATGTGAAATCACACGGATTAAACGCTCAAATTAAAGGCAGAAAACCGTTGGGTTGTAAAAACGTGTCGACTGATCGTGGTTCAAAATGTAGGTTTTATTTTTTTCAGCGATGATGGTCTAGCTAGACCAAAACGCTATAAAATGATTTTCTAGTTATAGCCGACGTGTTTTAGCACCCTGATCTGTATTGCCTAATTTACTGACGAAATGATTTAACTCGCAAATTCAGTAAATTTATTTTCTAGACTCAACAAATATTCCACGCAACTTAATGCAAGGCATCCCATCAAGTAATCACAAGTGAGTCATTGTAAGTGTCATCTTATGGAATTGTGGTGTTTAATTTACCAAAGTTTAAAGAGTCTGCGAAACAAAATAATTTTCAGTTAAATATTTGATCGTCTGTAATTTCCAGAAATCTGCACGTAGGGCCCTCTAATATAGTGTTAGAGTAATTAAGGAAAAGTCATAATAGCTTTTAGTCAGATTCCAGGAGCTGGCTTTCTGCTGGGCGCCAGTTGAAGGGTTAAAAGGCCATAATTCCTCGTTCGACCTCAAAGCAGTTGACCTCCCAACTGGACTATTTATTATAGCGTAAAAAACCACTGTTCCTTTGTATAAGTATCTAAATCTTAGCTCAATCAGAAAATATACTTGCACACACACACAAACACACGCACACACCCACACGCGCACACACACACACACACACACACAAACACACACACACACACACACACACACACACACACACACTCATCTCGTCTCGTCTCGTCTGGCCCTACTGAAAATCAGCGTCACATTATCACCATGTCTTGTGACACAAGCTGAGTAGAGTCCATTTTGGACACCATTGTAAATAGTTAGTTGTAAGTTATTGTTATTATTGTTTTTATATTTGAAATTTTCACTGTTTAATACAAACTGCCATATGTCATTTTATGTAAATGTGTGTCCAAATAAATCATTCTTATTCTTATTCTTATTCTTATTCTTACCTCCGCAGGAACACTATTGGGCCTTTATTCCACTTCATTTTAAAACATATCTTATCGCATCGTTAACGTTTGTATATTTTTAAATTCCGGAATAAAACTTAAAAAAATCCTATTTGGTTTCAAACAAATTAAAATATTTATAAGCCCAAGGTTGTATGGATTTCTGTGAAATAACTTCAGAGTGCGGTGACAGTGTCGCTCGAAAATTATTTCCTAGAAAATCATACAACCAGTGACTCCGCTGCGGTTGACGGCTTGCGGAGGGAGCCACTTTGAGGCCGAGCTTGGATGATACCTAAATTGTAGGTGAAATTTACAAAATCTTACCAATTGAATACATTAAACGAAAAGAGAAATGTCACAAATAAAAATAGATAATAAACCAACGATAGTAAAAGTAAACAACTAATAAACTTAAATTTCATTTTGCGAGAGTATGTCGACTCACGTACCACTCGTAAAAATTTACAGTAATTCTGGAAGTTACGTGTTAATGTGTTTCCCGTGGAAATTCTGTATGAGAAGTTGGGTCAGTCTGAACAACGCAACCATACTCGGAATGGAATTGAACTACGCAGATATATCTAGGGACAATTAATATCCTTCATAATTTTAGCAATTGAGGTTCAGTACCTGGCTACATTCCTGTAGGAACGTTCGCTTATGGATTTTTTTTCAGGAATATTTGATAGATTTTTGAAATTAGCTAATGGGGATTTAATATCACACTTGATTGGATTGTGAAGACAGAAATGCTCTTTTCTATAAAAAAATATTTAACGGCACTGCCGAAAAATGTACCGGGTCCACCCAAGTCTAAAATACTTACTAGGACACCAACTAACCATTCCTAAAACATAAAAACCATACTCGTACTTCCCTTAGCAATGTGCTGCAGTTGGTTTTCAGTGATGCCTAATATCTAAATACTGTCAGAATAATTTTATCCCTGGACATTTTTATGTTTGTGGTTAAACAAAATTACCAATTCCACTTCAAACAACGATATTTATCAACATTCAGTCCTACTTATTATTATGGAAGTTTTACCTATAGCCTGATGAAATATGTCATAAAACAAAACACATTTGATATAATAGTTGGTCCAGTTCGGGTTGTGCTGTTTTCTCAAATATCAGAGGGGTTATTATGACCTAGCAATGCAGTTCATTTTACGGTGAGCGTAAAGGACAGAGCTATGGCAGTTATATAGCTCTGTCCTTTCCTCTGAGTGTAAACAGAACTGAACAGTACTTATGTCATAATAACCCCCCTGTATCCTAAAATAAACGTCTAACAAAAATACACGTTTATAAATTTAGGTGTGCAGATCAAAAAATAAAGTGAACACAACACTGTGTTAGGTATACAGAATTCAATTTGGGCCAATTCGGATTGTGTAACCCGAATTGGCCCCAGTATCTTCCAAAGTCGTGGCCTAAAAAATCAAGGGAATTGAAACTGTTTGAAGTTGGTAGATGAATAAGAAAACGATCCGTTCAACTTAGTGGCTTACTTCGAACTTGAACAATTCTCAAACCGGATAAGTAAGGGATTTGATAAACACAAAGGATTGAACGCTGTGGTTGGATTTCAAGGCGCTAAATATCAATAAACCGCAGAAACTTACTATAAATTTGGAACGAGATTTGTTATTAGATCGTCTATTGCCAAACAAGGAAGTTAATATTAAGTCCAGGGCTTATAAATAAAAATTACAACATTTGGCTTTTTTGGAAAATCTATCAGTAAGGGGAAGAATGTTAGGGTGGGAAGTTGTGTGAGTTATTTTTCAATTCAAAGACATAACAGATAGTGTCTAGGCTATTAATTGTTTAAATGAAAATTCATTGGAGCGTTTTATGAAACTGTCTGAAGAAGGGGTTGGAAAGTAAAGGAAGGTGAAAAAGTAAAACCTAAACGCGACGACGACGAAGCGTTACACTAGTTGGTAGTGACCCTGCCTACGAAGCTAGCGGCCCGTGGTCGATTCCCGGTAAGGGCAAATGTTTGTGTGATATGCGCGAGTACTTGTTTGTGTATTAATTTTTATATTTGCTAAAGAGGGTTTTTTATTTATAGGTGTGCTTTATCTTTTATTATTTGAGTAAGTAGCTAGTTTATTATGGTTTTTTGCTTAATTGTACCTATTTTTAATCTATTTAATTCAAAAATAATTTCGTTGTAGGGTGAATTGCAAAAATATTGTACATAGTTAAGGACCTAATTGATGTCAAAGTTTAATTGTAACTTATTATTTTTCCTTTGTGTAACGAAGATTAAAAATACGTGTAGTACCTACCGATAGTACAAGCCTAGAGCTTAGTGTGGGACTAGGTCAATTTGTGTGAGATTGACCCCTGATATTTATTTATAGGAATATTAGTAGGAGACCCGGTACATTCATAGTATAAGTTAAGTATCTACTTATCCACTAAATTGTAGATAATATATTGATTCGATTTCAGAGAATACATATAATTATTAATAAACGGTGAAATCACAAAAAATAAAGATTTTTATGGGATAGTTGCTGTATAAATCTACATTCGTTGGTTTTTTATTTTTTTTTATTTTATGTTAAGGAGAAGGCACACGAGCGCTCAGGCCACCTGATGGTAAGTGGAATCTGACACCCATAGACACTTGAATTCTCGAGACTATAATCCTAAGACCTCAAATGCGTTGCCAACCCAGGACTAAGGTGGAATGCCTCTGTGCTAGTAACTTCACCGGGTGTCTTATCCCCACACCGGAACACAACAATGCGAACACTGTTGCTTGGCGAGTGGTTAATGGATAAGATGGTGGTAACGATCCGGACGGACCCTGCACAAGGTCCTACTACCACAAAGTTAGTTTACCGCCAACTCACAAAAAGTGGATTGCCGTTTCTTAACTCTTCAAATATTGTGAGTACACAAACTACGATCGATTTTTAACTCCGCGCCAAAACAACGGTGTTATAATTTTGACGTCTTTTTGTATCTGTTTGTCTGTCATTGCTCTTAATTTATAGCTGGTGTAATCGATATGGTTTAATGAGGCCACACAATTATGCTGCCGTGCCTATAGAAGAATCAAAAGGAATGGCTTGATGTGCTTCCGCGCCAAGAACGTGAGATGAATGTAGTTTTCGCGCGCCTTGATTGCAGAATGGAATTAAAACAATTGCTGTTTACTTTAAAACGACAACATTTATTGCAAAACTGGTAAACTAGGATGAGGAAGTTATAAGTGGGTCATACACAGATTTAGGTTATCGTCTTTCCTGAAGAAATACCGGAAGTTATCGTTTTTGAGGCCTAATTTTCTGGCTAAGCCCATTTCCGCATAAACGGCGTCAAGACTGCTTTAGACCTAGCATATAAAAATATAACTTACATGCACACAAGCATAACTATTGACCACAGGAAAGACAACTTTTGTTTTTAAGAGTGTGTATGATCTAAGTACTCAAATATTGAATAAAAATTACCGTTAAAGATTGTGGGATTTCGAAGATTGAAACCAAATAATGCGAAAAAAATTACATGTTTGAAAAATAAAACTATCGAGGATTTGGTTTCTCACCGTTTAACAGTTTTTAGGAAATATGAGCAAGTTTAATATATGTAAAAAACTAGACGCATAGGCGCTATGGTTATTTAGATTGCGCAATACTACTGATTTAGCATACGAGACCTCTTAAGATAGGTTTGATGGATAGTCGGGTCGTTCACGAATTAAACTATCAACACTGAAACTCCTCGATGATAACAATTACATCATACATGTTTGGAAGTTATACTTATTACATTCGTGATGAGTCTCCAAAACAGATGGAAGTTAGACATGGCTGAAAAGTGAGACGGGCCTATAATTCTTTAGCGGGGTAGAACTTCAAGGGTCCCGGTTACGGAACCCCGAATATTCAAATAAATATTGTAGGACTCTTTCAATCCACTATCCCGTAAGTAGCCAGTGGGTTTCCAATATTGTAATAAAATAAAAAATCTTGCACACAATAGCAAAATGTGTACGAGCTGAACAAGCACGATACTTGGACAAGTATATTTGCATAAGCCGATTGAACCCTTCTTGAGGATTAGGCGATTGGATTGTAAACGAACGGAATATTCTATAAAATGTTACCCAAGTCTGAGGCAAACTTACATTAAATCCATTTATAATTTTATAGCGCTTGGCTCAAACTGGGTTTTCATGATTAGCTAACTTACATTTACACATAACTACATTACACTTATACTTACATTTTTAAAATAAAGCAGTGTTATCGCAGATAACATCAATTTGGTGAATATTTTCCTCCGTGAATGTGTGATGACAAGGTTCTGTGGAGGTAGGTACATCAGACTGATAATGGCTATTGGTCAACTTAACTCACCAAAGTGTATAGGGCACTTGCGTAAGCCGCATGCTTGACGTGAAGCGTGCGACAGCAGGGCAACGTCGTGTCCTGCTCGCTCGCTGTCCACGCCTTCATCTAAAAAAGGGGTAGCATCAGTATCTACGGTTCTGCGATTTCCCACTAGATGTTAATCAGGAATCAGTTGCAACGAACCGTGTACACACGTATACACTATCAGCTATCAGTCTTATTCCATAAAGAGTAAGGACCCATTGAAAGTTAAGCAAATTTCTGTTCTAAATGGGTATGAAACGGGGTGCTGTGTGCAAGTTCTACCAGGGGACGGAGAAAACCGCAATGCACATCCTTTTTATGGCATGTTAAAGGCACCGAGCAGGTCGCTTGATGAAAAATGTGTTATAAGGCAACATAAGGACAAAGATGAAATGTCACTATGTTAGACATTGTACAGGCTCTTTTACCCTCACTGCTGCTGTTTGGCGGCAGGTTAGTGGTTAAGATTATGGTCGTGACCCGGATCTGAAGTAGAAGTGACAAAAAATACTCTATAGTCTGATGCATATGCCAATATCTGTACGCAACGGGCAGGTATTTGCAATTAACTAAAGGAATTAATTAAATGATGTGAAATGAAAAAGCAGTTTGCTGGTCTGTAATTTTGCTAGTATAATAAAATGTATGGCCAAATATAGTTGTCATTATAATTGTAACGTTACGTGTGACTAAAGATGATGGTCATATATGGAAGAAAGGGTAAGGACGGTTATCTGAATATACGAAATTGATAAGAACCTCGAAAACTGCTTACGGCTTGCTTTGCTAGCTGAAGGATGCATTTGACATGAATAATGAAAAAGACCGAAGTCAAAGGTTCTAAATGGTGAATTTAAATATATTCTGACTTTGAGTCAAAGTTTATTTGAATCTTCGCTTTAGATACTCAGACCCGTGATATTAAACGAAACCCCAAACTCATCAAGGCTGGCTTTTTAATAACTCTGTTTGAACTGGGTCGTTGTCAAACGAACAAATGTAAATCCACACCGGACTTGAGGGTCGATCGGCTGGAGGGCCCAGACTCCCGCGGGCACCTCATATAAATCCCTTCAAATTACTCCCAATCGTCTGTGACCCGTGTTGTAATACGAATAAAATAAGGCATCACTCAAAAGATCATCGAAATATTTTTACGATAATTATTACGACTGAATATTTTGGTGGAACTTTCGGTGTTCGGTAAATTAATGGCTCGGTCAAATCGATTTTAAACCCAGAATAATACTGAAGAAAGTTAAACCTTTAACTTGTACATATATCTATGTATTGTCTGATGCGACGTAGATACCAAACGAAAGAACTGATATTATTATTATTATTATTATTTTTATTATTTCATTTACTATACAGACAACATAAAAGGTCCTCATTTGTATTAGTAACTCTTAACCTAAATGTTAATAATTTATAAATAACAGAGACTTTGTCCTCTGTGTAAGTTTCCACATCAGAGGACAATCAAATTTATTGGCAATCATCCTTAAGACGCCATTCCCGCTGCCACGCACCCTATCTACTAATGAGGCAGTTTTCTTACGCCACACAGCGTCACAACTGTCTGTGCGTGCCTCCACAAACATGGACGAGGCGCTGCAGTACCGCGGCAGCCGCAACAGCACCCTAAAGGCGTTATTCTACTATATTTATTCCCTTTGCAGTAAAAAAATTAAAAAGAAGTAAACGTTGCATAAACTAAAAATCTAAAGGAATAGACCAATGTGTTCAAAATCAAGTATTATTTTTATACAATACTGCTGTATTAAGCCTTGTCATTAAACGATACCTTTCGAATTTAGTTAATTTATTGAAATATATTATTTTACGACGACGACTTTTTTTTACAAACGAGCCAAATTAAAGTGCCACTTATTTCATATGTCATGCAATAGTATGTACACTAGATAGGTAATTGGTCACGTGTATTAAAAATTGCACCAGCAGTTAAATACTGATCGGACAGGGAATACGAGAAACTAATTTATCACAAGCCATAGATAAATACGAATTTCATTATCATGGTAACAGAAAGTCATCTGTAAAAACAATTCCAGTTGAAGAGCGGTGCAATGTTGTCTTTTAATTTGGACTCGCTTCCTTTATCTCTGTATGCTTAGCACAAGTGGTATTTTCTCGCGTGTCGCTCAGTGCGTTTCTATTGTTACAGACTAGGTAGAAAGGGAGATCCGAGCGACAAACAAGTCGCGAAACCACTTGTGCTAGCCCTCCTGGAGCGCTGAAGGTGTATACCTAAAGCGCCAGGCTGCCTAGTTTATAAAATCTAACTCCATGTAAAGGTCTTTTCTAAAGATTGTGTTAAATGAAGGGTGTAAGGTCATGCGGTAGTCAATCTTTATGTTTATATGTCAACTATTGCTAATGTTTATACGCTAAACTAAATACCGATTATGCATATCTTTATTTTTTAAACAAATTTCAAATTATTTTATATCACACATTGTAAATTTGCCTTACATGCCAAATATTTGGTACAATTTAAGGTGTTGCTCTTTCCAAATCAGAATTTGCTACAAGTCGTATAATAGAAGCCCAGTGTTTTTTTAATAGGAGGGTAATTTTAACAGCCCGTGTGGTTGCCGGGTTAGAAGAGTACCACTGCATGTCATAAGAGATGGCTAAGGAAATAAAGGCTTGTAGTAGTGTTAGGCGATGGGCTTGCCAATTGGGTTATCCCATAATTTTGTAATGTATAGAGATTCAAAAACCATTTCGAGAAAAAGGGTTGTAGAACTATTCCCTGATATCAGATTATTTTACAAAATTAGTATTAAATAGTTATTTCTAATTTATCATTTGACATTATTTGACCTGTAATTTAGTGACGTCACGATCTTCATTGGTAAGTTGTGTCTAATCTGTGATCAACCATAGTACTGCATATAATATGAGTCCGGAATGCAGTAATAAATAAATAATGTATATCGAATTTTGTCTTATTTATTTCTGTTTTATTTTAACGCTTATTAAAATTAAGATAATTTTTAACTGTATATAAACATGACAAGGTCAGATCTTTAAAAAAATGGTATGATTAAAATACAAGTCCGTTTTGGAACCTCCGCCCGAAGGCTAGTCTGTGGGTGAAATTGTCAAACTCAACAAACTAAAAATAAAATTTCGGTTTGTTTGGTGTGCAACATGTAACTACTCGTTTTCTGATTTTCTGCATTCTAACAACATTGTTTCAAATTCTACGAAATCTGACGATCCGGCTACACATATTAACCATCGCCAGATCTTGGATACCGATATTCTTGCTTATAATGACGACCTGGGCTGATTCCACTAATCTACCCAAAGTGGATATAGTCAGGATATTGACATACTTGGGAGACAGCTCCAATCACAACGTAGCTGAAATACGTGGAGCTAAAGCTTTAATGTAAGTATGATTTAGGTCCTTATAAAAATATAACGTTCACAATACCATTAACACTTTAGTTTACCTATATTGACATGACTTGACATTGACATTTTACGTGATCTGACAGAAACGCGTACTCTCAAACGAATTCAATAGTTTTAAAGCATTTCTCAAACAAACCAGCTTGTAGTGACGTCATAAAAACATTTTCTTTAAAAATTAAAATAAATTAATAAATTGATTTACATGCAAAAACCTTTAAATTAGTGTCTTCAATTAGTCTATTTTATCGAAAAAAAAATTAAAAACTAGTGGTATTTTTTTTGGGATAACCCAATTAGCACTAATACACTGGTAAACATCTACCTACTTGTGTAAAATGTGGTTACAGACTTATCAACATGTCTTTTTAGAGTTGTTGGTATTTCTGTAGTTCTGCCTACCTTACTCTGGGAATGAAGGCGTGATGTCATGTATGCCTGCATGTATAATTTTTCAGGTTCCATGTACAATGGAATCTTTGTCGTCAATTACTTCATTCGTATTTTTGTAATATTCTTACGAGCGGTAAAAACTACAAGGAATATTATAGTTGAAAAATGCAAATTGATAGGAAAATTTGGCGGAATCAAAATATCAACATTTATTCACGCTAAAGTCACCACGCTCTAAATAATCATCTCAACATTTTTACCGAGTGTCGTGAGATTATTCCAAACATGTATATCTCTTGAGTGAATTTAATATGTATATACACAAGGAAGAACAAATCAGTGACAATGAAGCGTCTAATTGGATGGTAATATCATCAACATAAAGATCAAAGCAGAAACACTAACACCCCACACAACTTTACGTTACAATACTGATTATAATATACATACACAGTATACAACATATATACAGTATTGACAGTTTCGATACGGTTAAGTTTGTGTTGTGTTTGCGTTTGTGTGGTTTTGATTTACAGTGTGTACGTAACAGAGACAATACTCGTACAAATAAAGTCACATCAGCAGAAGTCAGATAATTGACATGAAAAAATATTACTTTGATATTAATTAAATTTTGACATAATAAAGTTGTTTAGGTTATAATTATATTAACGTCATCTTTATACAGTATTTTATTGTTTTATAATACAATAGGTTTCTATTTAAGCCAAACAAATTTATTTAGTATGGTATCTCTGAAATAATTAACTCTACATTTAATGAATATTCAATGGAGTTAATGAACTTTCTTGTTTATTAAGTTATCATTTAATTCAGCCTGTACGAGTAACATTGGGATAACACGTAACAACTAAACACTTTGGTTAAATGATTCAATCATTCATTGACATACTCGTTAAAAACAGAAAAATAAAGCATTTTACTTTTAATGTAAATAATACGTATATTGTAAATAGAAGCATATTAATATCACACAAAAAAGAATCTTTAAGCTTTTGTTCGTCAGGAGTGTGACTTCAAATTATAAGTACATTTGACGCGTACTTATTTTAGCTCCTTAAAATTGTCTTTCTTAAAAGAATTCCCAAGAATAAATCGTTTTCTCAAGTGACTGTCCCTTCTAAGCATCCACTCATGAAAAAGATTTCATAAAGGCTTTCTATCTCCAGCGCCCTTTCTCGCATTTTGTTCGTAAAATATTGAAATACTTCTCAGTGGGTAATTTTCCCCAAACCCTTCACATGTTTGCAAAGTTTATCCTTTTACGAACTTATATCATACGAGTTTTAAGTACATTCTATAATATAATGAAATAAAATTGAGAAGCATACCTTTACAAAAGTTTATATTAGATAATTGAATCAGTGTCCAACTAGATTTTGTAAGTCGTTTGAATAATTAACTTTGTTTATTGACACATTGCTCCTAAACAATTCAGCTAAACGCGAAACAAAAAGATTTTGAAGATCAGCCTAGACAGGTTTGCTATTTAAACTTGAATTTAGTCCTAACATAAATGTTAAAACTGGAACCTAGTTTGCTAAACTTTTAATTGGTAGAAGCGTATTGCTGGCGTCGCCAGCATGTGAGCAACACGATGAGTTATGAGTTATAATGCGAGGTCAAAAAGGGGGAAGTATGAGAAAGAATTCATCCAACCGGCATCCTCAAAAACACTACTACAAATAACAGAAAAAAAAAGAGGCGGCTCCACTATTTCAAATGAACACAATAACCTATCTCAAAAATGTAATGTGTAAAAATGTGATCTCAAAAACAAAAAACGTTTTTTTGTTTTCCCTTTCTGTTCGTCCGAAGTATCGTTTATCGTAGTTTAAGTTTCCAGATATTTAAAAGTTTACTGTGATATTTTGCGTTTTTGATATCACACTCGAGTTTCAATACTCCATGAGAATCTTAGCATTTTTTCCCTTTAGAATCCAAGAGCTCTTATCACTAATTTCAGAACACAATAGGTTTAATTTTGGATAATAAGTATACCACCGGAGTGCCGCATAGTGCTGAACCATGTCAAGACGCGTCTTGGACGCCATTCAACCTGCCACTCCATCTCACTAAGCATGTCGTTGCACCTAACTTTTTAACCACACACACACATAGATATGTCAATTTATGGAAGTAACTTTTTCAGTTATGTTATAATAATGGATATTATTTATTTATTTATACTTTAGGGCACTATGAACAGTAAAGTACAAATAGCGGACTTGGTGCTCAGTGGTTCACTACCAGTCAATCAGTAGGCGAAATAGAAAATAAAACCATTTATTAAAATATGGTAAGTAAAAGGATTGTCGAATGTTAATTTCGTACATAGTAACTTACAAAACAACTAGGAAAATATATTCTGCTTCCATTTGGAGGCGTTGTTAATTTATGTTAAACTAAATATAGCGGTTATAAAACAAATTTGTTTTTTTTTTTAGTTAATTTTAATTCGGGTAAAAGAACTTCAGACATTTAAATACATCTTGCCGCGAGCTTCTAATTAGCGACGACGAAACTGGCCTCTTTGCTGTCGCGTTTACGTCTTTAAAAATCCCAAAGCTTCTGTTAAGGGACGGGACCACACAGAGTTTTAAACATTTTTCAACTCAATAAATGGTCTAGGTTTCAATAAGATTGTAAATGTAAAATCTTTCATTTCGCAGTTGCAAAAACAACCCAAGTTTCCTTTTTCCGGCACCGTAACTCAATGACAAATACAGAACCCTTATAATTTCGTCATTTCCATCGGTACGCACATTAAAGCCATTAACGCAGTCTATTGGGACCATGTGACGGAAATTACACAAGAAAATGTGAGGTGTATGTAAACCGCAACAAGATATATTATTGAAATCATGAATACAAAATTTAGTTTATCACAAAGACAAGTACCGTCCCTAAAAATAAAATATAAGGTTTAACTTTGTTTGGTTTTTATTTTTTAAATCAGTGACGAAGATACTCGTAATTAATAAGTACAAAAATCGTTAAAATGTCTCTTTTTAACTTTTCATTGGTAAGTTGAAATAATCGGAAAATGTCGAGCTAATATGACTTAGCAGATACTTTACTTTTATGAAAATTTTATTTAACGAAATACTTCAAATTTTTTTTACAATATCAATAAATATAATACTTTATTTTCTGATTTTATATAATTTATGGAAATGTAGGGGTCTAAACTTTTAGTTACGATTGCGGTTTGAACCAGGAACCCATATAGTTTTACCTTATCTGTCTGTCTGTATGTCACATTCACTTATTCTCAGAAAATATCGAAGACACAAGCTCTCTCGTGAATCAATAAAAATAAGTGATTTAATATAACCACGCATGTAGACCAATAATGCAGTAGGTAGGTAAAATACATTTCATGATACTCCTACCTTCCCGTACATGCAATATAAGTGATATTTTTTATGTTAGATCGTGAGAGGTTTAGTTCGGTAGCTCTTAAAAACCAAAACGTATATGCTTTGATAACTTTTCCGATTTAGGAAATAATGAACTATAAAAATTTATCTTTCGCTTACGTGTTCCTATGCCCTGCAGCCAAAACTAAAAATAAATAACAAATTAATAATTCATAGGTAAACTATCACGAGTTATATAATAAGACTTTAATGGTTCTTTAATTACAGGAGCCCAACTGTTTTATACCAAATAACTCACTAGTAACTCTCAATAGAAAATTAGCAATTTTTTTGTTTGTAGTAACGGCGAGGGAACATGGTCCGACATGCTCTTGCCTGGTTTTATTAATCTTTTAAATAAGAAATCTTTAGATAATTCAATATTTGGGACCCACAACATTCTCTCAATAAAATATGTGCTGTAAATACAAATCGTTTATTTACGTAGGAGATGTCCTAGAGACTCCAGACTAGGCTCACCTAAATAACAAATTTAAATTTGAAATGTTACTTGTTTTAACCACCCAAAACAATATTATATTTTAACCTACGTAGGACAAATTATTTATTAAGGTGGCGAAAAGATAATTTAACCGCCGGCCGCTGGAAAGGGCAAATTTCTAATAAAACCATCTGCGGTGATTTTGCATAATAATAGCACGTTGGGCCCCAATAAAGCCTCAAGTGCTATAAAGTTGTCCGATAGCATCGTTAAACAGCCTCTGATTAAGAACTCTTTTTTTGTTCAGCTAAATATACAACACCGTAACAACCTTTTTTAAATCGCTTTCAATAAAAACATTGAATGATGGCAACATTACGATTTATCATTGAACAGAGCTTTTCATAAATTTTGTGATAAAAAAAACATTTAGTTTCAATCGCTATTTTGTTAAGAAGAGGGTACAGTCTTTTTCAGAATCAACTTACTATTAATAGTGTGCCTATAAGTAAAGGGTGTAACGAAATAAAACTGTAAATTACAAATTAAAAAATAACGATATTTTTGGTAGATATCAATATATATTAGTATAACAAAATTAAAAACCTATGTTTAGCTAAGTTAATTGTAAGTTTTTTTTTAAATTTTAATACTGTTTGTACTCGTGGTACAGCTTCTTTCGAACGCCTTCCATATCAGCCTTTACGGAGCATTTTGTAACTTTTCTGGCTGCAGCATTCCATTTTTTGCGGAAGTCGTCTATATTTTTGGCTACTTTACCCGTTTTTCTTAAAATTCCCTTAATTTGAGCCCAATAATGCTCGATTGGGCGGCACTGTGGGACGTTTGGTGGGTTCAGTTCCTTGGGTACAAAAGGAATATGATTTTCATAGAGGAAATTTATCGTGTCCTTAGCGTAGTGGGCTGGGGCTAGATCAGGCCAGAATAACGTAGGGACGTTATGCTTCTTCACAAATGGCAGCAACCGCTTTTTAAGGCATTATTTTATGTATATTTCTCTGTTGACGGTACCTTTTGTGAGCTTTTGTCGCCATATTCACAGATAGCTTGCCATACGAGAAATTTTTCGTCGAATTTCCCAATCTTAACAGTTGTTTCAGACTCTAGAAGAGTTTCTCCTTTACCCGCCGTGTAGTATTGTGGACCAGGAAGCGTTGTGAAATCAGTTTTGGTATAAGTTTTGTCATCAATTATTAAATGTGATTTTGGTGTGCCAAGGAAATCGTATAGTTTTCGAGCTTGGCTTTTAATTACAGAACGCTGCTTTTCGGTCACTTTTGCCGTCTTAACTTTCTTCCGGGTCTGCATACCTGCTCTTTCCTTAGCTCGATGCACCATAGATGCATTTGTGCCACATTTTTTGGCAATATCTCTGACGGACATACTTCGATTCCGCTTTATGCAATTGATTATCTTTTTGTCAAGCCTAGGGTCACTTGGCCCTTGAAGTCTACCACTTCCGGGCTTCTGTTCAAGAGACAATGTATTAAAATAGTTCTTAAAAATAAAATCCACAGAACTTCGCGGTAACTTTAGGTCTTTGGCGATAAGACTCGTATCACGCCTTTTGGAAACGACCATTTCGCGGCGTTGTTTTCTATTCATTGTCGAAAGTAAGTTTTTCCACATATCCGAGTAATTTATATAGCAATGGCTAAGGTAAGAATGACACTTATTTATGACAGCAAGAAAATAATAGCTATCTTGTTTGGAATAAAAATGTCAGTTATTGAAATTTACAGTTTTTTTTCGGTACAGGCCTTAGTGCTCAGTTGCCTGCCACGGCATAAAAGAAAATAAACGAATGCGCCATTAAACATAAAACTTGACTATCTGAAGCATACCACAGATAAATTTTCTTTAATAAAATGTGTATGAAACGTAGAATAAAAACTATAATTACAGCCGCAAAAGAAGTATTTATATCTATGTATGTATGTCTATAAAATAGGTTGTAGCTGCTAAGTTCTTAAGACAATTGGTAGAGATTGCTTGTACAATTAAGTCCGTATTTCAGTTTAGTACTAACATACTTTAGTATATTAATATTATATTAATGTACATAGATACACTTAAAAATTAAACTTTACATCTGAAAAATGTATGTAAATAAGTTTTTAATGTTGTTATTTTTCTAAATGAATGTAAAAAAACTAAGCGGTTTCTAATCTTGTTCAAATTTAAAATTAATTCTAACGTGCACGTCAAAACCATCCAGAAACAAAAAGTTTGAATCATTTTCAAACAAAACGTAAATTTTGCCCTCATTTTGTTTGCACAATAGAAATATTTAGTACCAATTTCACCATACAATTATATATTATGTTAACAGACGATTAGAGCGTTAACATTTGTCCAAATGTAACAGTCGATTAACATTGATTAAATTTAACATCGTATGGTGAAATTGGTACTTAATCTCCTAACTCCATAATCTGATGTTAAAAATAATACATCAAGTGCTAAATTTACATGCTTTTAAGGTATAAGATAAGGTATTATACAATGTAATTTATGGACTTGAAAGATTGTTTTACAAGAATTTACTTAACTTTACTAGGATTAAAGATATATAGACCCAGTGAGATTCCTCTGTCGAAATGAGCTGAAATTCGGCACGATGATAATGCAAGATTATGGTGTCTTTTTATTGAATTTGTATAATGATTGTACATCAAAAAGTAAAACAAATCTTGGCAAATTTTTTCATGATAAGTAATTTTTTATCTGCCAGAGATAGATTTTTTATATTGTTTTGTAAAAATGTAACTGAGGGGTCATGCTGCAGAGAGGGACAGCGATAACAATAAGGGGATGATATTTTCCCTCTATAACCACAACAGCAAATGCAAATCATCGTTCAATAAATAATGAGTGTGCCTATAGATGGCAAATAAATCACTTGTGCTTTGTGGTTGAATCGTTAATTACTGATATGGAATAAAGCTTCAAAAACCTTGTTTTTATATATTTAAAGTCGTTTATGATTGTAAGCATAAAAATAACATTCACATACTACGTGTCTTACGGAAACTCGCAATTTTCCGAGACCTTGTTATTAAAGAATAAACCTACCCTTTAATATTACACTATAATCATATGCAAAAATGTTTATACTAAGAAAAGGATCGTTATACTATAACTTCGCGCGAACCTATTAAAATCTGAACTTACAACAACAAAACAATAAAGTCTGGGTACCTTTGGCCCTTTGTGAAAAGTCCTCAAAAATCCTCGAGTCACATGGCATGCTAGCCAAAAAAGTTTCGGTTTAGTTTCGACTATCACATATGCGTAGTTCTAGGGCTACGGCGGGCGGCGAGCGACGTCTGTGCACCGACGAAGACACGCGGTGACTGAGTTGGGTAATGGGTAGCGCGCTACAGCCGCGACTGCCATGCGAACCTATGTGCCACAACATGGAACTGAAATTCAGTTCGATTTTCAAATTGCAATTTGAGCTAGCGGCTGTTCTATTGTTAAAATTATTAAAAATAACAGCCGCACACGGAGTCATTTAACGACGTTAAAGTCGTTACTTCTTGGCGATTTTTCATACGTACAAGTTTGAAAAAGGAACGAGTCTATTATTTGTAAAATGTCTCTAAGTACGACGTTAAACTTTTAAACCCTAATCTATTTTTATATGTAAAAATGTGTATATGTTTTTTTATCCTACAAAAAATCAAGTCATTAATGCATAACGTGACCATACGTCCCGTTTTAAACGGGACCATCCCTTTTTTCGGTTATCTGTCCCGTCGTCCCAAAATGAAGCTCCGGGACGCACAATTGTCCCGTTTCCCGAAACCGCGCGAAAATCCGCGCACACCTGACGCGAGCGCTGTGCGGGGGAGGGAGACCGCGTCTTCGACAGCCGATTCACCGCACCCCGCGCGCCCGCTGTCGGTTACCTTACAGCAGGACACAACTAATATGGCGCGCCGAATCAAGCAATAATAGACTCTTGGTTAACAGGTGTAAGCGCTTCGACGCGTGCCTTATTAATTATGTCGTGTACCAAGCAACGCGCAACGCGGGTAAACGGGTGAAATTATTGCACTATTTGACATTTAATTCCTCATTACTCATTAGATGGCCACGTGTACTTGTCGCTTTGTTTTGTTGTTGTTTGCTGGTCGTGTAGTATTTATTGGTGCGTGAAGATTTTTGTTTCGGAAACTTAATTATGCCGAAACGCAAGTGTTCGTTTAATGTTGGCTTACAAGCAAAATACCCGTTTATTAAGCAAATAAATACTCCCTCGGACGTAACATGCGAAAAGTGTCGCACAGAATTTAGTGTTTCCCATAGTGGTGCCGGTGATATTGAACAGCATTTAAAGTCTGAAAAACATAAAAATGCCGATCGTGCCGCCGCTTCAAGCTCTTCAATGTTGAACTTTTTTAAGAAATCGGACGCCCCAACTTCAAAGGATTTGGATATTGCCGCGGCCGAAGGCGTCTGGGCCTATCACACGATACAAGAAAACCACAGTTTTCGCTCCAATGATTGTGCGTCGAAATTAATCCAATCATGTTTTGAACAGAAATTTACATGCGCGCGTACGAAATCAGAAGCTATTGTAGTAAATGTTTTGGCGCGTACAGCGATCAAAGAATTAAAAGATGAACTTGCTAAGTCCAATTGTATTACAATTTTAAACGACGCTTCAAACCACGGTAATAAAAAAATATATCCTATAGTAGTGCGCTTTTTTCAACCTTACGAAGGTGTGCAAGTAAAAATTTTAGACCTCCAAGACCAACCAGGTGAAACTTCTAATATCATTGTCAATTATTTAGTCCAAGTGTTGACAGATAATAATTTAACAGCAAAAGTCGTGGCATTTTGTGGGGACAATGCCAACGTCAATTTCGGAGGAGCAGCTAGGCGAGGAATTAATAATGTGTTAGTGAAATTACAATCATCTCTGGAAAAACCCTTAATAGGTATTGGATGTCAAGCTCATATAATTCACAATGCAGTAAAATCTGCTGCAGATGGACTGCCTTTGGATTACGAAAGCATTATTGTAAAGATATATTCATTTTTTTATATTTACACGGTTCGAGTTGAAGCTCTAAAGGAGTTTTGCGCTGAAACTGAAACAGAATATCACCAAATGCTCGGCTATAGCAAAACCAGGTGGCTTGCGCTTATGCCTGCCTTGGAAAGAGTCTTAAAAATGTATCAGCCATTGAAAAATTACTTTTTGAGCATTGAAAAATGTCCCCAATTATTAAAAAACTTTTTTGAAGATTCCACATCAGAATTGTGGCTTTATTTCTTACACGCTCAGTCAGCAAGTTTTCACCAAGCTGTATTGAAGGTTGAAGGTCAGACTTTATCGGCAATTGAAGCTGCGAAAGAAATCAATCAACTAAAAGACAATTTGGCTCAGAAACAGACCAATCAGTTTCTTCCATTTACGGTTCGTAGTTTAATGGCGAAATTAAAAGATAATGGCATTGATATTAATGAAGAGTTTGTGTTAAGTACTGCTACAGAATTTTATAAAACAAGTCGTGAATATCTGGAGCAGTGGACTTACTTTCTTACCAAAGAAATGGAGATATTTTATTGGGCAGATTTAAAAAAAGTACCCGCATGGGAAGACGTTCAAAAAGCACTGGATGATTTGATTGAAAAGGGATATATTGATTGTAATAAAGATACAGAAGTATTTGACGAATTTTCATTAATTTCTAACTATATCACGTTGCAAAAAATAACCGAATGGAATAATCTAAATGTTTCCACGGAAAATCGTTGGGTGGAAGTATTTAAACACTTTCGCGCCAACAATCTTCAACATGAAAACTTTTGCATTTTAATTGAATATATTTTATGTCTACCTGCTACAAATGCTCCAGTAGAAAGAGTATTTTCTTTAATGAACAAATTGTGGACGTCTGAAAAAACCCAGTTACAGATACCAGTTCCGAAGGCGATGTTGATAACTAAGGTGAACATAAAAAAAAGTTGCCAAGAATTTTATTCCTATTTAAAATCATCACCAGGTGTATTGAAACAAATTTGTTCCTCTGACAAATATAAATATAATATAACTAAGTAGATATTTTTATTTATGTTCCATACATAATAATTTTAATTTGTAATAGTATCTAACTTCATATACCTACTTATAGTAAAATAAAGGACATTAGAAAAAATGTTGTTAGTTTTTCATTTATAACCTGCTAATTAACGTAAATAAACCGATGTCCCGTTTTGAGTTGAAAAAAAAATGGTCACGTTATTAATGCAGCCTATGTTTTAAAAACTTACAAGGAATGGTGACTAAAACTTGTTCTGTTTGACCAAAATACATTTGAGAACTAAATAGTCATCTAACCAACATAATATCAACATAAGTGAATGCGTAAACAGAAGTGAGTTCCATCGTTGCCGGCATATCGTATTTGTATATAAATACAAACGAATTCTCTTTATCTTTTCTTTATTTTACCCCTAGACAGATTTCTTCTTTTTAAAATAGAGTTTTGCCGTTGGCAAAACAGTATTAATGCTTTATACATACATACATAAACATCACGCCTTCCTAGAGTGGAGTAGGCAGTCCAAAAAGACTTGTTTATAATTCTGTAACCACATTTTGCGCAATCAGGCCAAGAAGTTTATTAGTGTAGTGACAGGTTGCAAGCCCATCGCCTAACAGACTACATGCCCTTATTCCCTTAGTCGCCTTTTACGACATCAGCGGCAAGACATAGATTGGCACTATTGTAAACCGGCAACCACACAGGGATAATGCTTTATCTCTTTAAATATTATTACTTTAGGAAAAGTTAAGACATGACAACTATGTACACTGTGTATAGGGCAATCGTGAAAAAGGTAGAGATATAGCGGCTAAAAAAAACCTAAATGTTAATAATCAATCATGATCAATAATTGCAACCACACTATTTTTACATTAGTGTTAATGTTACTTGTAAGTTTTTTTACATAACATGAATATGTACATACATACATACATAACATCACGCCTTGATTCCCGGAGCAGGGTAGGCAGAGCTACAGAAATACCAACAACTCTAAAAAGACTTGTTGATAATTCTGTTACTACATTTTGCACAAGTGGGCTAAGATGTTTAGATGTTATGAATATGTAATAAAGTTTAAATCACAAACTCATAGTTTATTTCACATATTTAGATTATTCTGATTTTATAGTACGTTATCATCATGATGGAGGTGTAATTGCGACTGTGTGAAATGTATCTATGCTATACTCGTATGCATGGTGGCTATCTGGCTATCTCTATTCTGCTATGTTTACCCATATTGCAATCGTCTTGTTTTTGCATTGGCCGCCTTCGTCGTCAAGTTAGGAAGCGCTATCTTAAAGTTAATAAGAGTTAATCCTCCGTAGATTAATTAGCGGCCGTATTTAATTGTTGCCGATCGTTCTCTTTTTGCCAAAGTTCGTTACTTTATTACTTCCTTATTAAAGGTAAAGCAAGAGAAGAGCGAAGAAGAAAACGATAGGAAGCAATATTTTTATACGATATCGGATATAGGCTCTGATGTTCAATTAAAACATTTATTTTGAAAAGAGGTCGAACTCACTGAACGGATAAACTTCAGCTCAATCGCTCCATATTTGTTTAATCAATCGCCTCAAATTCCCCGGTGTATTTAAAACAAAAACATTTCAGCGCCTTATGCATTATCTAATAGCAAGGTACTTAAGTTTGACTTCAGACGCAGATTACCATTTGCTAGTGCTAAATCCAACCTTAATTCTACCGTTTGAAGTACACATCTCCCTAGCACTTAATCAATTATGTTCCAACGGCACTCTAGAAATGCTTTCCTTATTGAATAATTGATTGTCTTCCTTTGTTTGCTTGTTACCTTTAACTCTCATCAAAAGCTTTTTGCCGCTTTTTAAAATTCAATAGCCCGATTAAAAAAGCAATAGGACCCACAATGAAAAAGGTGACTAAACTTCTACTGGGTTAAACCATCGTCATCGTTTTGTTTTCTAAGTAAACAAGAGCTTTCGTAAGTAAAAAATGGTCTGAACAACGCATGTTATCATAATCCCAGATTTGATTAAACTCTTCACTCGTCAAAGTTTATTTTTACCTGACTAACCTCTAAGGAAGATTGAGACATTTGCTTTGTAGCATAACCAACATTAGCTATAATTCAATAAACCTTTAAATCGTTTTTACAAGTAATATCGGATTTAATTAAGGATCTCACGGAACCATCGGAAGATTTTTCTTTTTAAATTAAATTCGTTTATTTGATGCTTTTCATCCCACATTTTTTTGAGAGGCGCTAGGGGCAATTTTTGTATCCAATTACGATAAATTGGACTACATTCCGGAGTCGGAAAAAGATATTGGAATATTTGAGGATCGCTTAAACATGTGTAACTAATTTAAACGAGTTTTTAGGATTCTGTAGGCAAACTAGGAACTCTATTATAGTTTCGCCATGTCCGCCCGTCCATCCGTCCGTCCGTCCGCAGCCTAGCTCAGAGACTCTTAGTACTAGAAAGCTGTAATTTGGCTCGAATATACACATTAGTCACGCCAAGAAAGTGGTAAAATTATCATGTTTTTTTTTATTATACCTCCCCTACACTTAACGTAGGGTTGTTTATTTTTTCTCGTCTACCCCATAGTTTGGGGTGTCATTGGATAGGTATTTCAAAAATATGTCAAAAATTGTCGAAAAAACAATTTTTCGATTAAGCGATCCATTTTTGAAATATTAAGCTTTAAAGCGCTAATTTTTGTTAGAGTCATGTGTCCGTCGTCGTCGTCCCCCTATAGCCAAAACTACAAATACTAAAAATCTAAAAAAAAACTTAAATGAAAGCCCGTATAACGAATTTTAAAGAAAAAACACGACACGTCTAAGTAGATAATATATCATTGGTTCTTGAGATACAGGCGATTAACGTATTTATACCTACTAAAATATTCTAAGACGGCACCAAATTACTTTAGAAAATTAGTTATTACTTGTTGATTTTTTATGTTTGTAGTACTTAACGGCTTCGGAACCTGGTCCGACATGCTCTTGCCCGGCTTTTTTTTATAATTCCGGACCTCAAAGGGAAGAATTAACCTTTAGGATCACTTCGTGACCCGTCGGTCTGTGCCTACGTCTATCTACCCGTCTGTCAGTTCGTCAAGTTCAAGTCAAGACCCTTTTTCTCAGAAGCCGGTAGAGGTAACAAGTAGATATTACATCAAATAGTTTACGATCCACAAATGGCGAATTGAAACCCCAATAATATGTGAACATAATATAATTGAAACCTGTGACTGAAACACATGCAATCGAGTTCTTAAAGCTTTCTTTTAGACTATTAATGCAAATATTACATACTACAAATATTTAGACTAGTCAATATATTCAAATAATCTTAAATAAAGATAGGTATCAAAAAGTTGAAACAATGTATTCGTAACAGAATACAAGGATACCGCCGCAAACGAATTTCACTCAACACGTCTCCCCCCGTTAATGTAACGAAACTTACCCTTTCTTTTTCTGCGCGAACAAATCTCGTGAAAACAACAGAGGCGGCGAAATACTATTTGCAAAATGATTAATACTCTTTATATATTTAGGTAAATTTTCCAGCGAGCATTTTGATCATTCTTACTTTGTTTCCCCATTAGATCATATTCATCAAAACGCGTCATATACCTACTTATGAAACAGCACGTACGTATTAGAATACTTAATGAAATGGAGACACACACTCTCTTGTTTAATTGTCATTTACAGAATGAAAAACCTATACGTCGCAGAATATCATATTCGCGAAACATGATATTAGCAAAACATGATATTAGCAAAACATGATATTAGCAAAACATGATATTCGCAAAAAATTATATTAGCAAAACATGATATTAGCAAAACATGATATTAGCAAAACATGATATTAGCAAAACATGATATTCGCAAAACATGATATTTGCAAATAGTGGAATTAGGTTATAGAATTGTGGGTAGGTTTAGGTTATGTTAGTTTTACAGCTAGCAGGCCCGGAGGGCCAAACACCCAGAAGTACACTGTCTAATTGATGTCTTGTTAATAATGATGTTTTGAGATTATCATGTTTTGCGAATACGATACGTATTAACATACTAATCGGTTTACTACGCGCTCTTTTAGGATTTCGTAGTCAACAAGAAACCCTTATAGTTTCGCCATGTCCGTCTCTCCGTGGTTTTACTTAGAGACTGTTAAACTATTACAAAGCTGTAATTTGACATAGTCATTATATTGAAAATATGCCGACAAAGTTGTAAAAAGCCCTATAGCCAAAACTATAAGTAATAAAAATCTGAAAAATATTTATCGTCTAAGTCGACTTGATTGGTTCCTGAGACACAGGCGACTAAAGTGTTTAATCTTACAAAAAACTGTCTAAGTCAGCACCAAATAACTTTAAATAGAAAATGAATTATTACTTGTTGTTAATTTTTAGGGTTCCGTAGTCAAACTAGGAACCCTTATAGTTTCGCCATGTCCGTCCGTCCGTCCTTAGCTTAGCTCAGAGACTCTTAGTACTAGAAATTATAATTCGGCATGAATATACATATTAGTCACGCATTTTTAGGGTTCCGTAGCCAAATGACAAAAAACGGTACCCTTGTAGATTCGTCATGTCTGTCTGTCTGTCCGTCCGTATGTCACAGTCACTTTTTTCCGAAACTATAAGAAGTACACTGTTGAAACTTGGTAAGTAGATGTATTCTGTGAACCGCATTAAGATTTTCACACAAAAATAGAAATAAAACCATAAATTTTGGGGGTTCCTCATACTTAGAACTGAAACTCAATTTTTTTTTTCATCAAACCCATACGTGTGGGGTATCTATGGATAGGTCTTCAAAAATGATATTGAGGTTAGTAACATCATTTTTTTCTAAACTGAACAGTTTGCGCGAGAGACACTTCCAAAGTGTTGAAATGTGTGTGTCCCCCCCTGTAACTTCTAAAATAAGAGAACGATAGAATTAAAAAAAATATATGATGTACATTACCATGCAAACTTCCACCGAAAATTGGTTTGAACGAGATCTAGTAAGTAGTTTTTTTTAATACGTCATAAAAACATTGATCAAAGCTACAACGAACTTTTATATTATGTTACTTGCTGCTACGGAACCCTTCATGGGCGAGTCCGACTCGCACTTGGCCACTTTTTTACCTACCTACTAAAATCACCTAAGACGGCATGAAATGAGTTTAAATAGATAATTAGTTATTGCTTGTTGATTTTTACGTTTGTAGTAGTTAACGGCTTTAGAACACTACACTGAGCATGGTCCGACATGCTCTTGCCCGGCTTTTTAGTTATTATATTTATAATAACGTCTCCAGGACCGTACAATGATCAATATGATCATGGACCGCCATGCTCTTGCCTGGTCTTTAAGATGCCATCGGCTCTGTAACCACGGAAACGTTGTTCCAATCACTACTTGTAAACTCGCTAGGTTTTAGCAGTGTGTCATAATTTTCATTTTTTTTTCTTTAGATTTGCAACACTGGCAAGCTTGGTCTTATTTTTAACCAACTTTAAAAAAAGGAGGAGATTCTCATTTTACCGGGATGTTTTTTTGTATGTTCCTCGATTACAAAAAGACCGCAGGACCAATTTGAAAAAAATAATCGGTTAGGTATGTATACCTTCTAGTTGGTCCCATTTCCAGCAAGTCAAGATCTGATGATGAGATCTTGGAGAAATCGTGGGAACTCCTCACATATTATAGGAATAAATAAACGTGAACGACATAACAGTATCATTACATACATACATACATACATATCATCACGCCTTCATTCCCATAGTGGAGTAGGCAGAGCTACAGAAATACCAACAACTCTAAAACGACTTCTTGATAGTTCTGTAACCACATTTTGCTTAATCAGGCCAAGATGTTTACCAAAATATTAGTGACAGGTTGCAAGCCCATCGCCTAACAGTACTACAAGCCCTTATTCCCTTAAGTCGCTTCTTACGACATCCACGGATACACATGGAGTGGCACTACTCTAGCCCGGCAAGCACACGGACTCAACAGCATTATTATGATCACTACAAGTTAAGAAATAAAATAAATATTAAAAAGAAAATACAGTATTCAAAACGCACGAAATAACTGGATTAAAAATGATAGATCGACGTCCCACTATATTTTAAAAGAAGTTACTTCTTGCTTTACGAAGACGGTTTTTAGTTTTTTTTAACATTTTGGACAATGTTGTCTCAAGGGAACCATTTAAAGATATAATAACTATTTATACACGCTGTAGCTCACATTGTTATTCTTGGTATTATTTGCTAAAGGGAGTATTGGACTGTGTGCGTGCAACTTCGCATCATTTTGTGAGCCGGGCTCGGGCGCAGGTGGTTCAAGCTGCCCGGGGCGCTGGTCTGTGCACACTATTTGTACAATACCTATTTATTTTCTTAATTCGAAATTTTTGGGAAATAAATAGAAATATAAAAGTAAAACTCAATATGAAAACTTGGACTAGCTAACGAAAATTATTTAATGATGAGGACATTGAAACTAGTTATGCAGTGGGTTCCTTCACTAGCATTATACAAAACTTCAAAAATAAAGATTTTTAACTGCTTAAAGTTTACAACTTACTCTATACAGACTTGTTATTAAATTTTTTAACCCGTGCGAGCAGAGACTTGAATGTTTTGGTAAAAGAAATTGATTTAGATATATTTAATTGTAAGATCCCTTCTGTGAGGCGAAGTCTGACAGCGAAATGTTTTAATTGAGCGTGCTTTATTTATTTAGGTGTAGTGTTATTGTGCTTTTTATCTTGCTACCGTTACAGGATGCTATACAGCAGAAATAAATCCTTTTTCACTATTTTTCACTCCTGGTGCATTTGCTTCTGTGTCGGTGTGTGGCACTTAGTAGTTTTAAGTTCAACTTTAATAAGTGTTCAATTACTATATGTGAGATCCTTTAATTGGTTCTGTATTTCTTAATCCTTTGCTCTATTCTGTAACTGCAACTGTTGGATTTCCTTTAATAAATAAATAAATAAATAAATAAATAAATAAATAATATGGTAGGTATGTACTCGAGGTTAAATAAACGGGTTGATGACGAATTAATAAGAATTATTCTTAATAAAATTATTTAAACAAAAACATGGTTACAAACACAGGAATTATCCGGTGGCTATCAAACTAGGCTGAGCCTAAATCTTGAGATCCACGGAGTCGGTTGACAAAACTGCCCAGAGAGATCACAGTAGGCCGTGACAATGACACAATGAATCAAAACATCGCATTATAACTGAATTAATACCATGCCCTATTGCCTGTCGGCTGTGAAAATGAAAAGAGCGCGATTGAGGCAATACTTGTACAAATTACTAATTTTGTTTTCATGTTCGTGTCTGTGTCGTACGTTAGGTACCAACTATTATTTTTGAACGTTAAAAAATATTCATATTTTGTTATTTTATGTGAAAATGTCAATTAAACTCATAATGTTTTCAATATTTGGTGTTGTTGTTCTTATGGGCAAAAGGGTTTTATTAAGTGGTAAATTATCTACGACGTACAGTTCCATAATGCCGCTATTTCTATTGCTGTAAGATTTTTTTTTTGTACTAATATATATTCTTTGTCCGCGAGTGTGACATAGAGAAGCAAATCTTAAATATTTTCAAGAACTTAGCAATACTTGAAAATAGAAATCCTACCACGTGGGAGCTTACGTTTTAATTTATGTTTATGGACGTGTTGGGGCGTCTGCACTCGAGGAAATTACAATTTCACTGTGATATCCGTTCTGCGCTTATGCACAATTTATTGAAACCCATTTATTAGGGAGTCTAAACGCGACAGGCGTATTTTATGTTTTAAGTAAACCAAATGGATTTTAGTTTTATATACCTACGAGAATGTGTGATACTTATTTTTTTGCCGAAGACATGCAAACAGACTGACGATTTACCTCCACCGGTTAAACGGGGCTTTTGAATATTTAATTCTATATTCACTTTAAAATTAAATAGATTGAATATAAATAAATAAATAAATAATAAATAATAAATATTTGAGGGGGGGCTCCCATTTGAATCACGACTAGTAACCGTAGTAGTCGTAGTTGACTAACGTGATTTTTTTGCCGTTTTTTGCTCGATTTTAATACAGACACGGTGTCTGTATCTATAGATGGTGTTACGGAACCCTCCGTGCGTGAGTCCGGCTCGCACTTGGCCGGTTTATTTTAGCCTTTATCGCCAGATTTTCTTCAATACACAAAAATAATATTCCTCTGTGTTTATGGTATGGCCTTCAAATATTAATGTTGCGTAGGTATACACTTTTTACACAAATGCAGTTTCTCGTTAAAAAGGTACCAATGTTGAAATTCTGGACTAAACACAATATATTTACTTAAAGTAAATACATATATTAATTTTCTTAAGAATATTATTTGTAGCCTTTTTTATACTTTACAAGTATATTTACGCGCGCATCTTTACATAGAAGAAAATTTACTATAAAATTGCATGTCCTAGCATGTTCCCTTTCATATAAGGGTATTTTATTTCATCGTTCAAACATTGTATGCAATTTATCTTATGCAAGGCTAAAAATTAGTTTGCGTTATTTAAATCAGACAATATAAACATACCGCCAATATATTGCGCTAAGGGAAAACTTATAAATTGATAAGTGAAACGGTAAACGTTTACCTAGGGCCCTAGCCAAGATGCCAACGCTATTAACATTTTTCTTTTCTATCGCTCAAAAAGTATGGGATGACATTCTTGTGCGTTTCGATAAACCACGTGGTCAACTGTCATTCCATATGTTTTGAGCGATAGAATAGAAAAACGTTAGTATTGTTTGCATCTTGGCTAGGGTCCCTATTTGATGGAAGCCACGCTTACGTTGCTTATCGAATAAAACAATGTACTTAAGTTAGAAACTCTCTCAAATAGAACTACCACCCAAAAAGCTGCAAGCCAAGCTGCTTAACCTTAACTTTGAACTTTGCGTTGTTTGTAATTTTATAGTTGGTATTTGTCATTATTATTATACACGGATAAAGTTTCACATGAGAACAGTTAGAAAGAACATTGAAGGGAATTCAATTTATCTAGGCGTAGCTTAGTCAGCTTTAATGACTGTCAATTTTTACTATTTACTAACTCTACAAATGCATTCTTAGAACGCTATTGTCATCGAAAATTTATAAGATTGACGTAAGCTGTCATTTATCAAAAATCGTTTACGTGTAACATTTACTGCGTTATTAATACTTTTTAATGCTTTATCTTGATTAGGGTACTTCTTTTAACAAAAAAGGAGTTTAAGTACCTATCCCTTTAAACTTCCAGCTAATCCTTGTTGGCTTTGTACTTGTTTTTTTTTGTTTATACCTTGTTTTTTTTTATAAAGGCTTTACTTTCATACATGCATCTTGTCTAGGGCCTCTGGCGTACTTTACTGCAATATCAAATGTTTTATTAAGGACATATTTCAAATATGTCTTTTTTAGATTTGATTGTGCTCTACTGCCGAGATTAATTTGATTCGTAATAAACTAAAACAGTGATTTGGAATCCTCATCCACTTTTAATTGGTCCTCATCTTAAATCACGATTTAATCTTCATGAAACTGTTCAATTCAGAGTTTGTTTTTAACTTAATCGCTCTTTTTATGACGGAAATAGGAAGTAATTTATTTGGAATAAAATCACCAACGTGATTAGAATTATCATTTCCAACTCTTTTAATCATTTCATCCCTTTTCTACTTACGATGAGAGTTCACAGAATGATTTGATATGAAAAATATTATAATTATAGACGCCAAAAAAAAATCGTATTACTGTGATTGTGGTAACTTGCTTAAAATAAAGTATAATGTAGTATCTAAATTGCGTCCCCTAAAAAAAAAACATTTTCATTAGGCAGAAAAAACTGAAAGTCATGGTCACATATTGGCCACCCTACATTAAAAGCTAATGCGTATGAAATCACTCAAGGGGTGCGGTATTAGTACTTGGAGTCGTAAAGCCAACACTTGTCGTTTATGTGTACATGCTTGATATACACTAATGCAAACGCAAGGCAGAATGTGATCGAACTATACTTTTCTATTCATTGTAAGGTCATAATGATACTGGAAAGCTATTGGTAATACGTAAGTCTAAAGTCTCTGTAGTGTGAATTAAGTTTGTGTGAAAAATACAATGACCTTTTTTGGCGACATTAACACGTGGTTCAATAAGTCCCGAGACTGAATACTAAAAAGGTTTTGAAAAAAAAAAAAAAACACATTTTCTATCCCATGCGTGTACTCGTAGAATGATTTGTCTTTGGCTTCAAATTAAGCCTCCGTTGCTGCGATAACTTTACTATTTGAGTCAAACTTCTTACCCTGGAGCATTTTTTTGAGGTCTGCAATCAGCCAGTAATGGCTGGGGGCCAAGTCTGACAAGTAAGAGGGAAGAGGAAGCAATTCGAAGCCCAATTCATTAATTTTGGCCATCGTGCTCACGGACTTGTGAAGTTGTGACAAGGCGTGTTGTCCTAGTGAAACACCAATTTCTTTTTGTTGATTTATATTTTGCCCCTTTTCAAGGTAGTCGATGAAAAGTATTCCATAAGCATCCCAAAATATATACGCCATAACCTTACCGGCCGATTTCAGTCTTTTGCCACTTCGGGCGGCTTTCACCAGCCGCTCTCCACTCCGCTGACTGCCGATTGGATTCTGGAGTGAAATGGTGTATCCATGTTTCATTCATTGTCACATACCGACTTAAAAAATCCTTATTATTACGATTCATTAGCGCCAAACATCGCTCTGAATCATTGATAAGTTGTTCCTTTTGACCAGTTGTAAGCAAACGCGGCACCCACTTGGAAAATAATCTTTTTCGTAGCTGAATTTTAAGTGTAAAGTTGTGAAAACATTACCAGCTAAAATCTTCACTATCTCGGCTATCTCGCGCACTTTTACCTTCCGATCTTCCATTACGATTTTCAGGACTTGGTTAATATTTTGTTCAGTTACTGCTTCATTTGGACGACCTGAACGTTTCCCATCATTTGTGTCCATGCGATCGCGTTTGAAGTCGGCATACCACCGACAAATGGTTGCTTTAGAGGGAGCTGATCCTGCATAACATTTTGAAAGCTATTGCTGTGCTTCAACGGTATTTTTTCCTATTCAAAAACAATGTTTTATCAATACGCGAAACTCGTTTTTGTCCAATGTATCGAAATTACAAGCGTAGCGTCACTTAAATATCTGCAAAATCAATATTTTATTGTTTCATTTTTAAAAAATTGATACGTATCTTTTATTGATGGCCAGTACTTTTTAAAAGTCAAAAGAGTCTTTAATATATGCGCCATTTCCAAGTTAGTCTCGGGACTTATTGAACGATCTAGTAAATGTCGTGTGATTTAGTTTATATCAACTTTAATTTAATATAATTACAATAAAAACTTACGTACCTAATACCTCCTTATTCTTCTTCGTAACTAGTTTGAGAACTGTCTCAAACCTACAAGTAGTGAACAGAGGGGGAACAACCTAGAAGTAAATTATATTTTTTGCGATTAAGTAATGGTGTTCCTGTAAAAAACCAATAGATGCGCCACTAAAACGCCAACGATTTTACCGTATAAAATCAGATAAGAGTTTGACGAGCACTATTTTTTTTATTTTAAAAGGTAATAAAAAAGTGCGTTTATTGCCACACGAACAAATAAATTTAGAAAAGCAAATAATAAAATATCAGTTAAAATGTAAACGCAGACAAAACTAAATTTTAAACCGGCGTAGCAAATGGTCTTGGCGTCAGTATATACCGGCGTAGTAAATGGTCTTGGCGTCAGCAAATACCAGCGTAGCAAATGGTCTTGGCGTCAGCAAATACTAGCGTAGTAAATGGTCTTGGCATCAGCAAATACCAGCGTAGCAAATGGTCTTGGCATCAGCAAATACCAGCGTAGTAAAAGGTCTTGGCGTCAGCAAATACCAGCGTAGCAAATGGTCTTGGCGTCAGCAAATACCAGCGTAGCAAATGGTCTTGGCGTCAGAAACCGGCGTAGTAAATGGTCTTGGCTCCAGTAAATACCGGCGTAGTAAAAGGTCTTGGCGTCAGCAAATACCAGCGTAGCAAATGGTCTTGGCGTCAGGAAATACCGGCGTAGGAAATTGTTTTGGCTTCAGTAAATTCCGGCGTAGCAAATGGTCTTGGCGTCAGCAAATACCGGCGCAGCAAATGGTCTTGGCGTCAGCAAATACCGGCGTAGCAAATGGTCTTGGCGTCAGCAAATACCGACGGTTCCACCGCCCACGCAGGGGCGACACCATGCAGCGCTGTTTTTCAGCCAAAGCCCGAGAAAGGAAGGATGTTTGTATTACTAAGTTGTCCGTACAAGGCCTCATCAAAAGAGTTTGGGTAAAAGTATAGTCATTTGAAATAGTTGTGATTGTAGTTTGTTTCGGTGAGCGGCCATTTGTAAAAGTCGTCTTAACTATGACGACATAGGTTATATGTACTAAGGTCAATTTATTTTGATGTCCTTTTAACCATTCTATTAAACAAGGTGCCACTAAAAAAAAACACGTTATGTTGAGACAAACTTACCCCATGCCCTTTGTAATTCTATATTAGGATAGCGAAAGTTATGGTCACCTTATTCTTTTAACTTATAAGACTACTCGTAGCTACTGCCCGCGACTACGTCCGCGCAGATTTCGATTATCGTTATTCCCTCGATTACTTTTGAATGTTTCGAGGTGAAATTATAGCCTATGTGTTAACCCGGAGAACAAGCTATCTCCATTTCAGTCGTTGCAACGTGAAGCAGTGACAAACGAACACACACACCAACTTTCGCATTTATACTATTAGTAAGATAAGATAATTAGACTTGCTTATTTTGCTACCCCTTGCCGGTAAACAAATACCCATTCAAAGCTAATTTTATATCACTCAATCAATAATAGAGTCAATAATTTAACTATTATATTATTGTACAGTTAAATTATTACTAGCTTCTCGTTCTTATCCTTGATAGTTGAATAATGCAAAGCCATTACACTGACTGCATGACAATGCATGCCACGGTCGGGGGAGCTAGGACTAATGCCCGGAATAATGTCCTGACCTACTTTGGACCACTACTCATGCATTATTAATTGGCGTCTTACAGATGTTTATTGATGAAACATACTCGAATAACTGATGAGCTTCAACAAGATAAGCGAAGTAATCACGTGCTCATTATAGAATACGAATACTATGTGTGCTACCCGAAGAGTCTTAAAAAACACCTGAAAACTCCCACAAACTAACAGTCAGACTGACAGGCCGAGGGGGACGAAGCTACCTGTTATAATGAGAAAGGCCCATCAGTCCGACTGTTGGTCTGGGGGAACCTTTGGATATACCTTCTCACGGCAATAATAATGAGGCCATATAGTCACACAAGACACAACTTACCGCGAGGGGCCAACTAGGTAGATCTTAGGATATATAAACAATCGTTCCTATAGGTAATAATTCAATTTGTCAAAAACATTAGGTATTTCTGGATCAGTGTAAATATTTAATGACTATTCTATATGGTTAAAACATATACATATGGATAACAACCGCTCATTCAGTTTTCTCAAGTGTTCATTCAGTATTTATTAGTATTAGTTCTCCTTTTTTGCTTCCGCTTTACAGTTTAAACTCTAGCCAAGCCTAACTTGACCTGTCAGTCAGTTTAATGCCTACGAAGTCGGGTCAAGTTATTATGGTCAGACGAAATCAGGAGCTAAGTGAGCGACGGTACTTTCTGACGGAATACCCACATAGTGCACTATCAGAGCGCAGCACCCGGTGGGCTGCCCATCACCCAGACAAAAGAAGCGCTCCCGAGCGCTCGTTATCGGAAATTGGACCTTCCCGTCTTAAATTAAGAGTGAAATTTATTAATCCGATTGGATTTACCATTTAACTTTAGACTTTTAAATCCCGCTCGAACCATTTTATTCTAGATTTGAAAAGATATTCGCACTCATCTTGTTTTAACTTGAGACAGCAAAACACCATTTCCTCATTCGAAATGAATGACCCAACTTACCCTTAGGCCTTAACTCAGTTTATCCTTCTGCAAAGTCTGCGGCTAGCGATGAATCCCATTACTTTTATTTTAGTAAAGGTCATTTCCACCCTCGGGGATTTAGTAGATTCGAGGTAAATAGCCAACCCTAAAGGACGCTTCTTTTCGAAACAAAAGAAACCCTTATTTAAATTCTACTAATGACAACAAGTTTCAAGGTATAAAAGAAGTATACGAAATATAATGTTGTTCTTTTATGTAAACACGAAACTTTCAAGCAGGACACATTCACGCAAAGTTTATAATGATTTCGGTGTCATCTGGTCGCCGTCTTCCTCAGGTTCCTTAAAACTTTTGAAGAAGATCAAGTTTCGGCGCTTGCATGAAAATAGTGTTTATTTTTATTCAGACTATTTTTTACGCCCATTTTATAACTTTAAACTGATTATTCAGGTTTAATTTTATTTAATAAGGCCTTTTAGTACTGTTAGGCGATGGGCTTGCAAACTGTCACGAATACACTAGTAAACTTCTTGCCCTGATTGTGCAAAATGTGTTTACAGAATTATAAACAAGTCCTTTTAGAGTTGATGGTATTTCAGTAGCTCTGATTACCCCACTCTGGGGATGAAGGCGTGATGTTATGTATGAACTAAAATAGCTCTGGCAATGAAATTCAGGTATTTACGTATAATCGCTTGTTTAACCTCGTAAGACCCGGTGTCCGATAAAAAGTACATAATCCAGGCAATTCAATTTAAATCTTATTTCAAGGAGTATAAAGTTCATTTTTATTTGTTTCAAAATTGAAAATGTCATTTAAGTGCAAAGGTAATTGAACTTTATTTCCTTGCTGGTAGATTCAAATTCCTACTAACAAAAATCTACCGGATTGTAGTATGGTGGGTCTCAAGAGGTTAAATTATAATGAGCACGTAATGGAATAACATAAAACATAATGTTCAGAAAAAGGGCTTGAATCATGGTTAATGATGTGAAATCCATAAAAAATGTGTGATTTGTAAAGATCACACAAGCTGCAAAAGGTATAGCTGTTAAGAACCTAAATCCAATATACAAAGCAAAGGCCCACGATACAGAGGTAAAGAGAAAAATACTTATCTTACAAGTTCACGACTAATCTCCTTTCAAATTAGTACGTACAATATAAAACCTATTACCGGCCGTACCGTAGGAGGCACAAATACCTCGTTAACTACACCCGAACTCTCTTCACGACAAAGAAAAGTGCCAGATTCCTTTGCAGAAAGTAAATTGTGGTGTCAATCAAGTCATCTGTCAACCGCGCCTGCGGCGGAACATTGCTACTACATGGCCACTGTTTCATAACATCATCGTCGCAAATTGAATAAAAACCGTGTTTCCTTTCATAAAATGAGAGTAGTGTCCGTTAACGGGCATCTAGGACCTCGTTGGACTGTCTGGAACTTACAAAAAGAAATTGGAGCAAAGAAATTGTTAAGAACGTCTTGATATTGTTTGCAATATAAAACACGGTTGTTGGCACACTGGAAAACTTGACTCAATATGATTCTACATTTGAACATATATATTCTCAATAGTCGTAATTAAGTAATAGACCAGTTTTTTCCGAATGTTTTAATTGAGTCTGCGTAGTTTCCGCTCTTGTCGGATATTCGCACGTAGACAAACCTACTACAAGACTACGAGTGGGCTTACTTATACAAACAACCCGAACTCGTTATAATTTTCTTTATCTTATTTTAATATTTTCGACGCTCCAAGACCAACAGTGCAGTGTTTCAAAATAAAATGTTAATGTAGATCTACTCTTAGCGAAGATTTTATACTGCGGAATTGAATTTCAACATTCTGGCAACAAATAATGAGAATCATTACGCTGTAGTCCTGCCACAGCAATTTGAAACTCCATTTTATTTTTATTTTTCTTAATAAAATCGTTGTGAAATTGAACTGTAGCATCATTTGCTTTCTCGAGCAATTTGTGAGGATTGGAAATTGAACTCCTTTTACATACGATTGTTTCAACTCTATAATAATAAGTAGTTACTGTAGTAGTATCTGTACTATCAGGGAATACTTTGAATTTTCTGACGTTTCCCTAATATAAAATTTCAATGTATTCAAGAAAGACTCGTCGTGTACATTATAATGGGTAAAAAAATAATGCTCCGTGCAATCTGAAAAATTAATTTTCACTTAAATTTTAAAAGGAGCTGTAGAGCCGTACGAGTGGTAGGGCTGCCAAATTATTAAGGCTAACGTAAACGATTCTAAATAACTGTCAAAAAGTAAGTAATAGATATTAGCGCAGGGTGCGACCGTCCGGCAGCACGTTAACCCTGTACATTTTCGATAACGATACGTACGGGACTCAAACCATATCCATACAAAATTTAATCTAAATTGGTTCAACAGTTTATCCGTAAAAGCGTAACAGAGAGACAGGCAGAGTTACTTCCACTTTTATAATATTAGTACAGATGTAGGAGTAGTAATGGTTGGCCTTATAAGTAGGTAGCTACTCACTTTAGTACATGTTTCAACTGCCGCAATAATCGGTCTTAATAATGGCGACCGTACCGATATTTATCGCAAAGAAACCAATCAATTACAAGGTAATTTATTGACCTCGCATAATACATTGCCCGAACAATTCCCACTTTATTTTCTTGATAATAATACGACGCCCGAGAAGCCGTCGGTTATATTCGTGTTCGGCCCAGTGGCCCGGTAAACAGCGAAATGATGCCCACGCCAAATGTGTAACTAGATGTTAATCAATAACAAACTACAACGCCTTTTTTGTCATGGGCAGGGGCCTTATTCTATATTGTCTCTACTTTTATCGTACTGTCTACGTTACAGCGTTGCAGCTCTTTTTATCGTGAAAGTAAAGGCAGCCTAATTTAAAACAATTCAATAACAATAGGGTTAAAAACAATGTAGAATAAGGCCTGATCCATTCTCGATCTTAGAAAAGTTTATCGTCTTTTCTTTCGATAATCGTAATGAGTTAGGTTACTACCAAATAGGCTAACCAGGACGAAATTGAGAACCGGTTCAAGATTTAAATTACACATTCACACTGAAAATCAATCGCAAAAACAAACAAACATGTCTAGTTGAATAAAAGCTTATAAAAATACTTGAAAACGTTAACACAAGATTAATATTTATATCAAATTTTACATATACAGAAAATGCCTGATGTCATCCGACTTGATCCGACATTGCGTAGGGGCTCTCATGATGGCTTCCACCGCCATTAGCCGTTTTTTTTTTAAATTCTTGCCAAGCAACAGAGATCTTGTCAGTGTATGACTGCCTATGAAATTAGTAGTCTTGTATGTTTTTATGTATTTAAGTATATATTTCGCTATATAAGAAAGTTTATCGTTGTCTAGTACGCAATAGTACAAGCCTAGAGCTTAGTTTGGGACTAGGTCGATTTATGTGGCATTGTCCCGAGATATTTATTGGTTATTATTCCATTAAAGTAGGCCAGGGTTTTTTTGTTCCAAGGCTCACTTACCACCGCGTGGCCTGTGAGTAAATATGGGGTCCGTACTTTTGACCAAATCATCATTTGGCAAACTATATCATTTTACAAACTTTCATTTCGCAAAAAACGTATTTGTGCTTAAACTATTACATATTATTTAGTTACTTGGCCTTATTAAATATGTTTGTAGTATATGTACACAATAAACAGTAGGCCACAAAAAAAAAAAAGCGGCGGGAAGTTTGTACCTCTTTGCCAAATGTAAGTTTGTAAAATTATATAGTTTCCCACTTACCGTGTAAATATATATGCGATAAACAATATCATGCTTTAATAATGTAATTTATATCGTAACATGACTTCCGATATAACTAAACAAATTATAATATTTGTGCATAAGTACTTGACCCTTAAATACATCAAGCATAAATTAAAAATACGTCATTTTTACATAATTGTATGTTTTTATAGCGATTAACAAACCGGCCGACCCATCCGCTCTGTCTTCCTAATATAAAAGGTCGTATCAGCATTTTAAGAGCCAAATTAAATGGAACACTCCGTACCCCACTTCTGATCGCAAATGTATTATATAATTTATGAGGTAGCGCCTTTTAAAAAAAAGCAGCTTTGCTCCGATGAACCGCATAGATGAGTCCCGATAGCGCCTCGTTATATTTTATTTGGGAGCGCAAAGAGCCGTTCCCTTCCTCCCTTTATCTTTCATACAGAAACAGGAAAAATATTAAAAACAAGAGCAAGTTGATGCAGAAAAGGGCCCATTGAGCGATGGACGTGCATTAGATAACAGAATTGTACAGTTTACTTTTTATCTGAATAAAAGGTGTCCTGATTTTCTTTTAAAATTGCACAAGATTTTCTGAGTCATTTCAAAAGCGTACTAAATACAAGAGATTGCTCGCATAAATTTTATTTTTGAGTGTTCGCTTTTTATATTATTTGTTTTTTACCAGGTATCGCAAACGTTTTAAAATTTAACTAAGTATTATGTGAGTTTAAATACACTTTTTTAATGTATTAGAAAGACAACTCAAACAAAGTAATGATCGATCATTACCTTCATTGTAGGTCCTCTTTTTAAACAATAATAATGAAAACCAAAATAATTAAATCACGTTTCTGTTTATATCTCATTCGATTTGGGAATCACGATTCCCTTAAGCTTACGAAACTTCCTTGCTACCGTTACACTAGAGGGAATTGTGAAAATTACCTCAAATCTGGTATCAAAATCATAGCGGTAAAAAGAAAAATTCTGAATCGGGGTTTTTGTACCTGTACGTCGTTGTGTTGTTTATCAAAGGATATTAGGTATTCTATTTACTGTCTCACTGCTCAGCATTGTTGTATAGGTATTCTGATGTGAAAAGAAACCGTTAGAGTCATAACATCCTCGCAGGCCCTTCAATTTCTTTGCAGGGTATTTTTCTACAAACGAGATACACGGGAAAATGGGCTCCCTTGAAACCAAAAAATTGTTTATCAGATCTTAATTTAGGGTAGTTTTAAATAAAGGAATTATTATGAGCTTCCAAAAAAATCTAAAGCCACCAGTGTATAAGACCAGAAAAACAGAACAGGAGAAGTGTGATCAGGCACTTCTCCTGTTTTGAGTTCACACTAGCGCAACTTCGTTGAAACTGCTAGAAGACTAATTTTAACATTTTCTTTTTTCACCGTTATTGATGACTTACCCGTAACCTAAAATTAAATTTTAAAGTTGTAATGGATAAGTAAAATCAAAAAATGACAAGAAAAAAATCAGGGCGCTCGATTCGTATTTAAAAAGTTTAAAGCGTTTGAATGAAGAGATAAGTCCTTTGTTTATGGCAACCAGAACCTCTATTCCACAGGGTCACACAATATTACTTTTGACGTGATAAAGTTATAAAGTTAAATTGAAGTCGTATGAATGATAACTATCATCATTTACTTAATAACTTTTTTTACTAACTAATAAATACACGCCATCTACTTAAGCAACTGCGAATCGAATTGGGGATCACCTAAAAATAACTATTCTATGTTAAAAAAATATCAGATCTTTGGTAGCATCATTAATATATAAAAAGTATAAAGATTCGGTGTGCGTGCCTCGCGTAATTTGGACGTGTATCCGATCGTGCCGCGGGCAGAACGACTAGTTCTAACTTGTCTGTGGGCGAGACGCATACAAATTTGATAAAGTTGCTGAGCCGTTCCAACACCGAGGCGATTTCTTCTTTTTGTTAATAATTCGGTGAATTATGATAAACGCAGCCGCGGCTGTCATCATGTCCGACGCCATTTTGAAATGGCTCGCATCAAGCACGCTGCCTCACCCGCGCATGTTTATGTGCAACAATTTGGCTCGCGAGCAACTTGCCGCGCAGGGCGAGCATGCCTCAGGCTGAGCCGCTCAGATTCGTACCCAGCTTTATATGTGACGGATTAAGGTTAGTGGCCATCTTAATCCGTCTCAGATTTAATTAACTGTTTGTAATTTTTATAACTATACAACACTAAGAAAAGTCTATTACTTATTAATTTGCTTATAAAAATCTGTTATTTTGAATGAAAATTAAAAACAAATATACTTTTTACGTGATCCCCAATTATACAAAGAAAAATAAAGTTACTTAAGTTGTATATATTTCACTAGTATCTGCTTTTTATTTTTGAACTTGTTATTTTGATTAGTTATTTTTTTATGCTTTTAAAATAAAAGCAAACCTGTTACGGGGCGTACTTTTTAATCAAATTGGAGATATACTGGAAAAGTACCGAATCTTAAGTACCCGGAACCGATGTGCATGTATGACTCGATGTATGAATGTGGAAGAGATTTGTCAGGATCGCATCAGATGGAAACAAGTGGTCTCTGCCTACCTCTTTGGGAAACAGGCGTGATTTAATGTATGTATGTATGTAAAACTATTATACAAAATATCCAATCTTTTTTAAAATGCTATTTTAGCTCCCAGTGTTTCTGAAACCAGCGAAAAATAAATAAATGGTTATTATATCTACTAAGTATTCTTTTTTTTCCTTATCGTAAAAGCAGTAACCGATAACATAATTTAGGGCCTTTATCGGAAGGTGATCGCCTCAGTTGAGCAAAATTCGCATTTCCTTAAGGAATATTTTTATCCCACTTACTAGGATAGATTTAGTTTGGACCCCTGAGGATCAAACCTTTCTAAATATGAACTTCAGTCAGTAATATATGTGAGAAGGGTAAATGGATGATTGTCTTAGTAATTAAATTAGAATTCAAGAGAAATGTATACCAATTCTTCTCGCATATTACAGAATACTTTATTAACTAATGACAAAATTTTAATAAGTCACAAAAGTTATGTAATGATTTGATATTAACCTGATGAATTTATCGGGGGATGTCTACAGATATATCGGCTATGATATACGCAACTGCAGTCCAGAAAGCGGCACATAAATCCAACTCGTCTGGATTCTCCACGTTCATAGTGTCTCCTTCAGTGTGGTGGAACCAAAAGTATTTTTTATTTGCATTATGGAGACCGGCCCCTGGAATACCTTTTTTAACGATAACGGCAATATCTGAACCGGGACTGTCATCTTCAACTAATTCTGATGCGCCAATAGATTGAAATAGTTTTAGAATTTCTCCTATAATACACCTTGCTTTTTGACTACCGGCCACTGCCAAACCTAGAGGAGAGAATGTGCCTTCATCGGACTCCATGATAAAGTTAATGTTATCACTTTCATTCCTGTGCCTTTCTTCATATGCGTTGGCCCCAACAAGGCCTAGTTCTTCAGCGGTCCAGAAAATTGATCTAATAGTTCTCTTCGCTCTCAATTTTAAGTGTTTAAGAATTACAGGAGCAGCCCAGCTGATAAATAAACCACCGCCGTCATCCATAGCACCCTGGCCAACATCCCAGCTATCAATATGTCCAGATACTATAACTAATTTTTCAGGAGTACTGGTCCCTTTAAGGTCTATAATTGTGTTTCTAGAAGTTTTAGTGTCAAATGTGGATGACATTTTAATATTCAGTTTTACTTTTACATCTCGATCTACAAGTCTTCTGATTAAATCAGCATCTTCAAGAGAAATTGCCGCTGTTGGAATTCTCTTGACATTATCTCCGTAAGTTTGTGATCCGGTATGAGGAGTATTAATTGAAAAAGGCGTAATAGAACGCACAAGCGACGCTACGGCTCCTTTGGAGGCTGATTTGGTAGCACTTTGTGATCTGTACACGACCGTTTCTCCATACGTTGTGAACTCTGGATCAAATAAAACAATTTTACCGCTTACTTCTTCTTCTGTAGCGTTGTCAAACTCTTCGAAGTCATTGAACACAATAACCTCGGCGGTGATGCCTTCTGGTGGAGTACTCACGCTACGTCCCAAACCCAGCAGAGCGATGTTCTTCACTCTCGGTTCTAGCATAGTTATATTTTCCTCTCCTCGAGTCCAATGTGGCACCTGAAAATATTACGGGTGTCTGTTATTTCACAATGCTTTCATTGTAATACTTATAATAATAATAGGTCAAATAACAGTAGCACAGGTAGTATTGGACAGATTTTTCAATAGCTGATAAAAGATAGGTGCTGTGTTTGACCTGTACATAATAAAATGTATGATTACATTATTATATATGAATAATTACATCAGAAACTACTTGATACACTATTATTTTTCGAAAATGAGATGGTTTTATTATTATATGCTAGGACTGGTGCTACGTGCTTGTCCTTTAAAGGGTGTTATCACATTACAATATATACATCTCGCTAGTGATTATACAGTTATATACTACACATTATTTCTATTCTCCTTTTCAGAGTCGCGCAGTTGATCACGTATAAAACATTTCAATGTTATTTTATACTTTAAAGTTAGTACTTGTAAATTTATTCTTCGCCGTTTTACCTCCAATTCCTCCGTGACGATATCATTCAAGTTTTCGTCGCGAGTCAGCTGTATCATGTAGTCAATGGACTTTTCTAGAACTTCTGTGCCAGATGGTCGCGCTCCGAAGGTGTCTACAAACTTTGAAAGCCTGAAAAAAAAGAGAAATTTAAGTAAAGTGTTAATAACATATACTAAACATGTTTTCCTTTTACATCTTATAAATCCGTAACTCTATTAAATACTCCGCATGTATTTTTTTTTGCCTGGTTTATTAAACCAAAAACTTTATAAACGAGTCTGAAACACTATGGATAGCGACAAAAATAATTTAAGACCCAAGTATTTATCTACTTACTCCTCGTAAGTTTTCCCCTTGAAGTCCCCGCGAATCACATAGTTTAGTATTTTGTCTCTTATAATTTCATACGAAGCAATTTCTTTTATCAATTCCTCGCCTAATAATGACTCGCAAACATTTTCTTTTGGCAAAACTTTTGCTTCACTTGTGATAATAATGAGAAGGGTTAGCAATACCGGAGTATAGAAACCCATTTTCTCAGCGCGTTTGCAATATTGAGATGTTACGATAAGCGAAATCCCTTTTGTAGAGCGCCATAATCTTATCGCACACAAAGGAATCAGCAGCTGTCATCTGCGTCTGCATCTCCCCGCCATCGCCAGCCACTCAAAAGATACTAGATACAAATTGCTTAAGGCGATTTTCGCATCAAATGATATCTTGCTAGGCCAAACAGCGGCACATTCCACGAAACAGTAGTAGTAATTTGTGAACGTGTTGCGAGCGAAGAGGATAGATAATGTGTTTGCACCAAGCTCAGCAAGCAAACCCGGGATCGGTTTGTAAACAATACCAGAACTGGTTCAACCAACCGACCAAGGTCAGTATTGCATGTCCTACTGCTCAGCCAGCTCGCCGCGACACCGTTACATGGTCGCCATGTGGTAGGCTCGTGAATTCATACAAACTGAACGCTGGAATAAGTATCGCACACGCGGCGAATACGTTGCGCTCACGTGGCGATCTCGCTACGCACACGCGGCGGGCGCGTTATCCAATCGCCTCGCTTCAAACATGCTCGCAAATTGCCAGTATGATATGATCCCAACATTAGAGCTGATTTTGAAACGCTTTAGATATTTTAAAGGAGTAAAATAAATAAATGAAATTCTTGCACTGTAGGTACAGACTACGTGCTGTTCATCGTGCTGGTCGCGTTCACAATAGGCTGACGGACGAATGGACTGGTTCAGAAAAGGCAAGAACCATCTTATCCCAAGGGATCAGCCTTGTCGTGGTGGTGGGTCTCAGTATCCGTGGACTGGTCACCCACGGTGAAGCTAAGAGGTACCCGGGGCCGCCCTGAGTGAGGCGTCGGCTGGCCCGTGCAGGTCGCTCCAAGTGGGCTCCGAATTCTCCCGGGGCGTTCTTTCAATGTCAGAACCCGCGCTAAGTGGGCCTGCTGGTGAGGGTCGTAGTCGAATGCGCAAGCAGAACCCACAGCCTTCGCCAATTACAATATTTGGTATTCGATTGGTGAGTCTCAATTATAAACCTTGGCATCCCCCGTGCCCAGGTGGTATGTGTAAAAGCATTTTACCAGTGTGAAAATAAAAGGGGTACCATCTTCAGCCGATCGACTTACCTTGGGTCACACATGAATGACTACAGGGCGTGGTGCATTATCGAGTCAGTGGCTAAGTGTACCTTCACTAACTTATGTTTCATTGGAAATCGGCGGCTGCGATTAGCCACAAACTAAGTACACATAGTACTGCGTGACGACACGGTGGTTTAGTTGGGAGTGACCCTGCCTCCGAAGCCAGCGGTTCTGGGTTCAAATCCCGGTAAGGGCAGATATTTGTGTGATGAGCGCGAATATTTGTTCCCGAGTCTTGGATGTTTTCTATGTATTTAAGTATGCATTTCTCTATATGAGTATATTTATCGTTGTCTAGTACCCATAGTACAAGCCTAGAGCTTAGTTTGGGACTAGGTCAATCTGTGTGACATTGACGCATGTGGTTAAGTCGTCAACTAAACATTTTCTTTTCCTGACCCAAAAAACTAATATTCATTATTTTTATAAGATATGACGAATTTTTTCCAGCTTATTTAAAAGTAATGTCGCACACATATTATTATATTATCTTTAGCTAGTAAATAGTTGTAGTAGCTTTGAATTGATAAGACAGCTTGTGTAAAATAAAAACCCTAATGTACTGATTTTATACTGTAGGCCGTGTTCGATAACTAATTATTGCGAAGCCAGAAATTTTTGATCAAAGAAATTGTATACTGTATCAAATTAGAGCGGTACGGCTATTGATATCGGAATAGGAAGCCGTTTAACTTATTTGATTTGCTGGTAACAATACTTACTCTTCGTAGGTCTTCCCTTTGAATGGGCCCGTAGTGACGTATTCGACGATATCCTGGACAACACTCTCGTATGAAGCAATTTCTTCGGCGATGGCAGCATTGTCACACGACTTGAGTTCGACATAGCTTTTCTTTTTTCTAGTAGCACTGTTCACTTGAGCGATAAGCGCTATTAGTAAACACTTTGTTAGTACTGTAAACATTATTGTCGGCTTATCTGCTCATGACGCGTGCGGTCTAGGGCCGAGCCGGACTCCGAGTGATGCAGGACTGCAGCCGTGACAAGGCAGCACATCGTGCATACATCACCACCGGTCAACTGACACACATGTCAGAACACGTTTCGTAAGCGACTATTTATTTAAATTCAAAGCATTTTTATTTGCGTCGTTGTTGCAAATAAAATTGCTTATTTTATTTCCGAATGTTATTTGAGAGGTATTAAGTTTTATTACGTAGCAGTAATACATAATGTAACGACAAAGTGCCAACCAACATAATCCTCATTTATGAAGGTTAAGATCTCAGTCGAATGAAGTTAAAATATAGGAGTAGGTATATTATAGAAAGATCATGTACATACCCATTGCTTTTAGGTAAGTAATTACTTCGAATCTGTCTTGTAACTTGAGTTGGGTACGCAAAATTCACTTGAAGTTATTTTGGCTAACTATGGCTATAGCTATAGCTTCGCTCGCAGAACAGATGTTTGATGGGATAGAGTAATTTTTGAATGGCGTCCGCAACCGCAGCGTGGGTACTGGGTAGACCTCCAATAAAATGGACTGATAACGTGGCTAAAAGGCTGCGGAAAACCAATGGATGCCAGGCCTATGTCCAGCAGTGGGCATCTTTCAGTAGGAATGATGATAGCTTCAAAAGTTTAACTTAAAAAACATCCACAACCAGATCCATAATGTAATGTGGTCGATGAGATTTGATAACAGTGATGTAACAAACGATAGGTGCGGAAAATAAAACAGTAATCTACTCGTATAACGAACACTCGCTCTCATAACAAAAAGCATTTCATGCTAAACTGCCTTTATATCCGACGTGTGACACAATGGTCGTGTTTAAAGTTGATTGGAACATTCAAAGGCAAAGAGTGAATATGTGAATAGCTGTGAATAGCGTGGAATGGCGTGGAATAGTGCACATCCGGCGGCGCCGCGCAATCTATTCCAGCGCTCATGTGATGTTGAAGTGCTACACAAACCGAGCATAGAGCAAGTTTTTAGACTTTACTTGAACAATACCACTAACAATGTAACGGCGCGTTTAGCCTAGTTGGTATATAGGGACCTGCCTGCAAAGCTGGCGGCAAATGTTTGTGTGATCAACGCAGGTATATATTCCTGAGTCATGGATGTTTTTTAAATATTTAATTTAAGTATGTATTTTTCAATATATGCACGTATATCGTTTTCTAGTACCCATAGTAAAAGCCTAAAGCTTACACTCAAATGAGAGCCAACCAAAAGAGATTTTCTTGACAAAAAAATAATTAAATGGCTACGATACGAGTTTTATCGACCAAAGATTATTTTATATTTTAGTTGATGTATGCAACGTGTAAGGTTCGTATAGATTTAAGACGCTTATTCACAATAGTCACTATCTTATTTTATGTATACAATAACTTGAGCAGAGTATATTAATTCTGCGTAAGTCTTCGTTAGACCGTTTATTTACTTGTAGGTACTGTTTGCCTACAGGTATTAAGTAATGCTAGATGAACTACTTTAAAATATTGTATTGCGCTAACTTTTAAGAAAACATAATAGATACCTATAATAGTCTAATGCATTGTTATTTTCAAAACCAGGATTCTAAAATGATGAATGTAATACGAGTAATGGTTTATGAAGAATGGATTATTTGAAACAAGTTTATGCTTGCAGTTATGGTGCAATTCAGTAAATTGCTACGCTATTTAGGATAAGACATCAAATTTTAGAATCACGAATTTAAGTTAATATCAGCCAAGGGAGCCAAAGGTGTAACTACCTTGTAGTTACCTACGAGTAGGTATCAGTTAAATTTGAAATAGACCGACATAAATAGGGCTTTTTTACGCTGTAATAAGCATGATGGTATTTACGTTAGATTTTGGGACACTTAATAAGTACTAATACTTTTATTACGGTAAATAGGTCAAGTGTTACACGTGATAAGATAATAAACAGGGAATAATGGAGTCTTTTGTTATCACTAAGTACAAACAAGTACACTACACTTTTATCACATTATGAAATGAATGAAAACCGTCTTGACTGGCATTTGACTAATAATTTTAGAGCCTTTCGACCAGAGCTGTGCAAGGAAAACTATTGTTAAGTGTGCAAAATACTATCTACCAATGTTGCTTGACTTTTTAACCACGCACACCTCTGGTCCAAGGTTGGTTAGCATAAAGAGTCATTGATATTACCATGTTAATTTGTTAAAATACTATTTTCATTAAAAAATTAACTCGAGAAAAACACGTCGAAGAATCGACCAAGTAACAATGTTTGAATATGGGCTGTCCCAGAAGTAAAGAGACAAAATTAGATTAATAATTTTTAAGATAAATATTTAAAAAAGTAAAGGTTTATTTATTTATTATAAATCCTGTATTAATAACATGAAATAAACTATACTGAATAGGCGCCTACTACAACTATATTAACAATTTTTTGCGGTTAATTGCTGCCTGTCTCATCACAGCTTTTCAAGATCTCGAAGCTACAGTGTTGGCCAATCTGGTCCACCAATAATGAAATAAAGTTAAAGATTTGGGGTTTTCCGCATGCATTTTTACATAACGACCATATCTGTCTTCCTCGACAAAAAGCAAGAAAATATCGCTTACCAGTAATGCAATTTTTATCGACAGGAATCAGGCTCGACGTTATAATGTCAACTTTCTATGTTTTTTTGTAAACTTTTCCGTGGCCGATGTTAGCGTGCTCCTTTTGATCTTTAATATACGTTTTCCTAGACAATATTCCAAAATCTTAATTTCCTGGTTGCTTAGCCCTTATCCTGGTTATACCAGATCTTGATATCTTGGATTTTCCTGCTGTAACAATAACAGATGTCAATGATATTTGCTCAAATGTCTTGTTTATCTTATTTATGTTTTGAGCGGTCGCAACTGTACGTAGTCCTCCTGTTATGTACTTAAAATTTCGTTTTCTTGTTTCTATAAAACATTATTTAATTCTGTTAATACTTGTTTTTTTAGATTCCTCTTCAATAAAATGATATATCGTATGCGTTTTCCCGTGACATTCATAGTATAGAACAAGTCTGTTCTCATCTAGTACTTGTTCCACTTGGTTTATTGTTGAAAACAACCGAAATAATACGTGACTCCCGGCTTATTTAAAAGATTTGACATTGACTGTTGATATGAGAGTTGGTTTAACCTTTTTTAGATGTTTTCTCTTTTACCAATTTTGTTTGTTTATGAAAATTGTCTCTTTACTTCTGGGACTGCCTTTATAACAGCCCGTAAAATTGTTTGGTTAAGCGAGTGTGTCATCTTAGTAATTAAATTAATTAGAGACACTTTAAGGGTGCTTGATATTGCTTCAATTAATTTTATTTAATAAGTGAATAGCTATAATTTACCTGAAAGTCCAATTAACGGGATAATTACTTCGCGCTACGTTTCCTACCTTGAAAACTTTTCCACTTGAGATTATTAACACTAGCCTAAGTAATATGATGGAGAAATAAACAAAACAAACAAAAAAAACAAAATATATTTATTTACCAAAAAACACAGTTAATGCAGGTTTTACAGTATAGCAGTGACTCCCACACTAGGCGTAGCCTGTATCGTGGGAATCCAAACATTACGAGAGTATCGAGGACAGTGCGGCAAAAATAACAAAAACATGCAGTATAAAACACGACAAAAAAAGAAAAACTTAAGTAGGTATTCTTCTTTAGAAAGTACAAAACAGGAAATTTCATTTTATTACAAACTATAATTAATATTAGTTATTATTGTGTGTGGAGTGTAGGTAGGGGATAGTGTAAGTGTAAATGTGTAATAAGTATGTATAAGTGGGAAAGAGAAGGAGTAGGAGAGGCGGCAGCCCTGCGCGAGAGATCAACTCTTGGGATCAGTCGGCAGCTATAGATGCCGACCACTGACGCTTACCTCAACGCTTCTTCGACCTGATTGTAATTCCAAGATAGCAAGAGACTCCGTATTTTATTAGTAGCCTCGGCAACACGCAAATAAATTTGTCAGACAATCAATGTCAAGGATATTGGTGTGAAATAGCACAAATCAAGCGGTATGTATAGAACATCTTTTGGAAAGCTATAGTAGTGAGTAGTGACATTGGTGACTAAGCAACTAGAAGTTCTACATATATTGCCACTCAGTAACTTGTGACTCTATTTTTCATGTGAAGATGTGGTATCTCAAAAAATCACACTCATTGACACTGAAACGCGTTCTATGTAGTTCAGTTCTTTACCTTAGTTCAAATCAAAATCCACTAAGGCAAATGCGCTGCCGGGGCATCTAGCGGGTGCTATTTTCAGACAGACTGCGAATGACTAATGACAATCGTCCGATGACATCGCACTAGCTGCTGAAAGAAGTCGATTAAGTCGATAGAAAGCTTTAGGGAGGTTTACATGCACTATAGAAAAGAGATGATTGCCAAAATAAGTGACTAAAAACATCGCTAAATGCACCAGGTCAATTCGCTACGCGTATTTGACGCTCTTTCAAACGACGCATTTAACTATAGTCTGTACTTTTAGGTACTTAAAAAAGTGTAAACAAACCAAACCACGTGGCTCTGCTCATCAACCAATCCAAGCTGTTAGGTCGAGCTTCGACGTATCAGTGTTCTGCTCCTATTGGCTGACAGACTGTCATCTGTCAATGTCACGTGGTTTTTTGGTTTACACTTTTTTAAATACCTAAAAGTACAGACTATAATAAGGCACCGGTTGAAAACCGATGGAATATTTAATCAAACATTACTTTCAATTGACTTGATGTCGTTTTACAGTTTCCTGATTTTTACAAATTCTTCCCTTCTTACCGGGTTTTTTTAAGCATGATAGATGTACTGACCATTAAAAAAATACTTTATATCAAAATCAATAAACTTCTGTGACATCATTCGTATTCTCCGAGCATTTATATCTACTAAAAAAAAACGAACGTTGATCCTAGTGATTTACATACTCGTAGTACGAGTATGAACGATCTGTAGGTAGTGCAACGAGTTTGTAAATTAGATATTTTAGATAATCTTTAAAGTGGCAGGGTTATTTTCAATACAGTTATAAAGAGTCAAACAAGTTGGCTTCGCACATAATAAGGTTCCGTGCTAACACCACAATTGAAACAACATCGCTTTTTATCAACATAAAACTACTTTCGTCTTCTTGGCCCTATGCCTTACTTATGCCATTTATCTACAATCAGCGAAGCATGTTTTCATGTATTAAATTATTGCCTGTTCTAATCAAGTTCACTTGATTACTTCGTCATATAGGTATATGGGACTCAGAAAAGAGAAGAAGAGAAGTTAAATCGTTTATTAATCGCTTCAGCAGCCTGTTTGTCAGGAACTAAACAAGTCTACTTAAGATTATACTGTGTACTGTGTATATGTGCTTTAATTTAATATATTTCAGATTTTTATTTCATTTTCATTTGCCGGGTCAAATTAGTGCCACTCCATGTCTTCCCGTGGATGTCGTAAGAGGCGAATAAGGGAATAAGGGCTTGTAGTACTGTTAGGCGATGGGCTTGCAACCTGTCACTAATACACTGGTACACAACTTTTTTTAAATGTTAAAGAGAAGGCACACGAGCTCTCAGGCCACCTGATGGTAAGTGGAATCTGAGACCAGAACAAGACTATAATCATAAGACCTCAAATGCTTTGCCATCCCTGAGGACTAACATGAAATGCCTCTATGCTAATAATTTCACCGGTTGTCTTATCACACCGGATCACGACAATGCGAACACTGTTGCCTGCTTGTGCAAAATGTGGTTACAGAATTATCAACAAGTCTTTTTAGAGTTGTTGGTATTTCTGTAGCTCTACCCTACCCCACTCTGGGAATGAAGGCGTGATGTATGTAGTTCATGTAGATTTAGCTGTATGGGGGAGAACCCGTAAAAAATGAGAACAACATTTACATAACGTTATTTAACCTTATTCGATGTCATATCATAAGTTAAAAAAAACTGTTTACTTGTATGGGAAGTACCAGAAAAAATAAATTACAACCTTGAGATACTTAATTTAAATTTATACCTGTGCCAAGTAACAGCTTTGTATCCAAGAATCTCTGAGTTAAACCGCGGACAGACGCCCAGAAGAACAGATGGACAGATGGACATGGCGAAACTATAAGGGTTTGTTGTTGACCACAGAACCCAAAATAGTAGATAATATCTTAAATGAAAGCGTATATGTATAAAAACATTAAAGAAAATACTGTCACGATCAAAAACACTTGGTTTTTAGTTATGTTGTGTCTATATAACCGTCCACACATACTAATTAAAGCACCATCATACCTGATTTATTCCTGCCGAACCCCACACTAAGAATGGCCCAACAGGCTTTTGACCGGTTTAATTTCAAATTGCTGGCTAAGCCTGTATTGTGTATAAATTTAATACAAAGTATATTATTGAAGTCTTAAAGTTCTCAGATTGTACCTATTTTGACAGAATAAAAAATATTCCGATCCGATTTTTTTTAAATCGTAGATGCCAGCCTTTTTGCTATAATCATTAACTCAAGTTCAGTAACATTGAAGGAATCAAAAAAAAAACAAAGGAAGGCATATTTTGGGCTACAATATTATGATCAGTAGACCTTTAAATATTTTTGGAATCCTTACACGAATACTGACTGCGGTCACAAAGTATGGAAGCGTGGACACTATAAACTAACACAGCAAATAACACCTCTAAATATTTTTTAACTAACGCCGAGGCACGTTGTCGTATCGAGCCTCGAAAGTAACCTTTGCCCCTGAATAGAAATAGTAAATTGAACAAAACACTAAGTAAATATTCAATTTGATACTGATTTTTGTAATGTCGTCACGTCCCCATACTGAACGGTGTGACGAAAATTTGATAGAACGTGACCCGAATTGGAATCGTGCAGGCACCGGGTAATATATGTGTGGAACACACGTGTTCTCTTCATTCTACGGGATTTCTTTGATTTCGACTCCGATAGTACTTGGAAGAGTGAGCCGCACGCACGGACCGCGATCTAAATTCCAATACTTATAAAAGAAAAATACAGGGCTGTTTTCCATAATATACATTATTTATGTATATGAGAGACACTGCAGATGATTTATTGCTTAATTCTCGGGTTCACGAAGCATGTAATAAATCTTCAAACCAAAGAGAAAGTTACATTTTAATAAAAGAGTTTACAATAGCGAGCTCTGTTTGATCCAAAACGGATAACCCCGGATGTACCTAATTAACTCCCGTTTGCTCGAACTTTGATGATTAGGATTTAGGATTGTTTGCGTGTTACAATTCGCACTCACGCGTTACACGGATCCAATAATGTTAACATAATTAGGTAGACAACAATTTATGGGACATCTTTCACAGTTGGTCCTTAATATCTTAAAAGTCAAAGTATCAATTGTTAGGACGAGTATATAAGAAGAACGATTTTCAAAACTACCATAACAGTTTGAAAAGTTTATACCTACCGACGTATTTATTTAGACGAACAATTATTAAAAGTGTAATAAATAAAACCGTGGAGTTGATAACAGTTAAAAGCGTAATTACACTCTAATCTCCATTAAGTTTGACCTCTGGATCGGTCGTCGAACGGCGATAACGACGCCGATCTGCACTATATCTAGTTCAGGCCTAACTGTGGCCAACCGTTGACCGAAATGAATTTAATATCGGTTATAATAGCTCTCTGTTTGAATATTATTCATACTAAAGCGAGTGTTATAATAAATAGATATGATGAAAGTGAGTGTAACTTAGATCCTGAAGTGGTCAAAAATATAGCTTCATATAAGAATGTAACTAAGATGATCATGGATGAGATAAAAAACAATGGATTGGGGAAAAGAACTTTTGAACAGTAAGTCAACCCTGTCAACCAGTATAATATGTCATTGTGCTATTTTTTTATGACATGATATTGATATTTATGACATTCCTACTTATCACCATAAAATATTACGATAGCTTTTTAAACGAGATTTGACATTTACCTTCACGACAAGGAACTTTTCGACACCGATTCAATAGAAATTCATCGACATCTACAGTTATTTTTTATATTGTGGCGACCTAGCGACATCTAGTGACAACTTGTAACAAAACAACTCGCTAGCGCCACCAGCGTCAGACAACGCAACTAAATCTGACAGTGCACTACATCGCGTTAACGAAGTTTCATCAGTCGATTGACTTATATACCACTTCCAACTTCATCCAAAAGGACTTCGGTCCCCAGGCATAACACCCGCCTGGAGAGAGATCTCTCTATTTGTCCTCTCTACTACATTGGTGACCCACGACAATGGACATTTACGCAACCTGACAACCTTCAAGCACTATGACGCAGTCTCACAGCAAGCCAGACAACCCGCACTGTGCACCACTAGCATTCCGATATATCTCCATGCCTGGTGTCTACAGTGTGCACAATACTCTCATTCAGCAACGCGACTCACTGCGTCCAACTACGAGTACTTCACGGAGCAGGTACACGACTCACTGTGTACTCCCCTCCACTCCTCTTCTCCTGCTACGCTCGCCAACGCGGCTCTGAGCTCTACTGGAGACATCTACTACTACTGGCACTTGCAAGCGGCATTTTCAACCCACAGACTGCACGTCATCCATCACCATCAACCTCCGGTCTCAAAGGGGGGCTGGTGTGGCGACCTAGCGACATCTAGTGACAACTTGTAACAAAACAACTCGCTAGCGCCACCAGCGTCAGACAACGCAACTAAATCTGACAGTGCGCTACATCGCGCTAACGAAGTTTCTTCAGTCGATTGACTTATATACCACTTCCAACTTCATCCAAAAGGACTTCGGTCCCCATGCATAACACCCGCCTGGAGAGAGATCTCTCTATTTGTCCTCTCTACTACAATATTATAGTTAACACCTACTAAAAATTCTTCATGTATAGAAATTACCATGATTACAAGAATAAAGGCAATCGTTAACTTTTATAACTTATCCAATGGCACAAATCAAAATTACACCGTATCAACGTCTTATTTTTCCAGATTTTCGGGATTTTTGGATAAATTTGGTGCCCGTCCGTCAGGAACTGATAACTTGGAACACGCTATTGACTACATGATAAATCTAACAAGATCGAATGGAGTCACAGATATCACTACCGAGGAAGTTGACGTAAATATTCATACTTTTAATATAATTACCCTACTAAATAACCATACTTTGATCATGTGATTACAAATAAATGCTTTATCTGATCTTGAAAATATTTTAGGCACCCCATTGGGTACGTGGTTACGAGTCCGTATCTATGATTCAACCACGCTCCAAGAACATAGCGGTTATTGGACTTGGTACCAGCGTGAGCACTCCAAAAGAAGGAATCACAGCAGAAGTAATTGTTGTCAACAGTTTCCAAGATCTCGATCAAAAAAAAGACGCGGATGTTAATGGTAAAATTGTCGTGTACGACGTGCGGTTTGTTAGCTATGGAGAAACCGTTCCTTACAGGTCTCAAGGTGCCTCAAGAGCTGCTAAGAAAGGCGCTGTTGCATCGTTAGTGCGATCTATTACTCCTTTCTCTATTTATTCCCCGCACACCGGGGCTCAATACTACGACAATAATGTAACTAAAATACCTACAGCAGGAATAACACACGAAGATGCCGATTTAATGCACAGGTTACAAGATCAAGGAGAAAAGATAATCCTGAAAATCGAAATGTTTAGCACTTTTGATATGAAAAAGTCACGAAATACCATTATAGACGTAAAAGGGAAAGAAATCCCTGAGAAAATGGTAATTGTTTCCGGACACATAGATAGTTGGGACGTAGGACAAGGTGCCATGGATGACGGAGGCGGCATGATAATCAGTTGGCTGGCGCCAGTGGCTTTACACCACTTGAATCTAAAACCAAGACGAACGCTTCGAGCTATCTTATGGACGGCCGAAGAGCCGGGCTTGATTGGAGCGCAAGCATACTTGAATAAACATGAAAGCGAGCTTAACAATATAAATTTTATAATGGAGTCGGATGAGGGAACATTTAAGCCGCGGGGATTGTCGGTGGCTGGGACTAAGGAGGCACGTTGTTTGATAGCAGAAGTGTTAAAACTGTTCTCACCAATCCACAGACTTGAGGACACTGACTCCCCTGGGTCAGATATAGTATTATTAGTGAATAAGGGTGTACCTGGCGCTTCTTTACTGAATGACAATGAGCGGTATTATTGGTTTCACCACAGCGAGGGCGACACGCTGAATATCCTCAATATGACAGATGTAATCGACTGCGCGGCGTTTTGGACCGCCATTTCATATGTGATTGCGGATATATCGGAAGATATTCCACGTTCCACGCATTGATAAAGGGTATCAACTAGAAATTATCAGGGTATTTTAAAGAAGCTCCTTCTCATATTTTACTTAGTCATCATCATCAATTATTGTTTTTGTCACTTATTGCTTAATTTTTATTCCGGCTGTAAAATTAATTTTTACATACTACTAGAAAAATTTACGCTTATGAACAGAGACCTTTACATGCAATGTTATCTTTAGTTATTATAAGATGGAAATTGAATTATGGTTCGAGACTACCTTGAAACCAGAAAGGTTAATTAAACCAATAAATTAATGGCGCCACTGCTTTCCATCATACGAGCTCTCTTATATTAGTATAGTTTACAGACACGGCGAAACATGCAATTAATAACAGGCCCAACTGACGCACCTAACAATTAATTTTGTTTACTGCGTAACACATGCGCGTCGTGTGACACGCATGTATATCACGTTCGTGTAATAGTACACATGGATAATCGTTATTCGAGTAACTCACGGGAGCTTCAATTACGCCACTGTAAACACCCTTAAGAACGTTTCAGGTCACCGCACGATGCTTTCTGATTTCTGTTTTGTTTAACCAAGCCAAACCAAATACGTATCACTCCTTCGTAGTTAAATTCATTAACAAAGAAATTAACATTTGTAATTTCTTTGTTTGTTTCTCATGTCAGTCGGTTTGTAAGGGCATTTTTGGTTTTATTGCATTGAGAAATAAGAACTTACAATACCTACAAACTACAGTCTTATTTATTTATCGATTATTAAAATCAATTATACAGGGTGATTGACAAATCGTTCCAAATCGAGATTATTCGCATAATGAAATATCCTGCCAACAAAAAGTTTTTCTAAAAACTTTGATATTTTATAACAAGTTCTGTACAATAGAGTTCAACGGTCACATATATTTCTCACGACCGTATATTCGAGTTATCTTAATTCAACTTCCAGTCGCATTCCTTAAATGTCAGTGCTCGATTTTTAACTAAGCTCTCAAAGTATTCCTTATAGTGTTTTTATGAAAGTTAAAGTAGAATTGTATAAAAACAACATTAGAAATTATTATGTTTTATGAACTGCCCATTAAATATGTCGGTCTATAAAAACAACTCATAGACCTTAGCCCAGTTCAGATGACATAGCTACGCGTCCGCGAAGGCCGGCCGGCATGTCCAATATTATCGCTAGGCTTGGCTAGGAACGTGACGCCACAAAGCGTGCGAGAATTATCACACCCTGTACCGTGTGACAGCCCCTTTATATCGAATGAAATTAGAAATTGCACGTCTTATGGGAAATTAGTACTTACTCGTAAAAGTCTGAAGCTAATAAATAATTGGTAAGTGTAATATTTTTAACGACACATAATTAATATTTGGTTCCAAAATTTAAATTCACAAATCGCAGTTTCGAATTGAAAATGAAAACGTGTTCTGAACTATCCATAGAACGAACCCCTAAAATAGGCTCACGTTTTCATACATTATTTTACGTACACTTCAGCTTAACTACTTGATTACGACGCAAAAGAAAAAGTCTTTCCGCATTTCGTATGTATAAACTTGTAATAAAATCTCTTTGGCTGTACTATTTTGTATCTGACTGGTTTTGATGACATAAAAATGTTACATTTCAAAAAAAGAAACAAAGACCGGGCAAGAGCATTTCGGACCATGCTCAGTGTAGCGCTCTGAAGCCGTTAAGTACTACAAACATCAAAATCAACAAGTAATAACAAATTTTCTATTTAAAGTCAATTAGTGCCGTCTTAGATGATTTTAGTAGGTATATACACTTTACTTGCCTGTATCTCAAGAAACAATGATGTCTACTTAGTCGTGATAGTTTTCCTTTAAAATTCGTTATATGCTCTTTCATTTAAGATTTTTAGTATAATTGCAGTTTTTACAAATGTTTTCACAAACCTGTAATATTTTTGAAAGTTCTATCTAACGACACCCCACACTAGAGGGTAGACGAGGAAAAAAAATACATCCCCACGGTAAGTAGGCGAGGTACACTAAAAAAAATTTTTTTTTACGTTTTATTGTACCACTTTGTTGGCGTGACTTATGCATATTGATGCCAAATTACAGCTTTCTAGTATTAAGAGTCTCTATGCTAGGCTGCGGACAGACGAACGGTCGGACATGGCGGGACCCTAATTAGTAAAATGTTTTTTTCCCACTATTATCTTTTGTTTTTATTTCTGTCAAATTGAGTGAATCTAATGAAGAAATTCGATACATTTTAAAATTGTATTACAAAAAAGAAATAAGGCAACGGTACCAGTACTCAACATAGGACCAATCTTCGACATTGACTCTTATTTAAAGAAGATAAGAGTTATTGATTTGTTTTGCAACAGTCAATGTATAACCCTATGATGTTTGAATTAAAAGTTTCTGTCGATTTCTGGTGCATGTCAGCTAAAAGTGTCAAACATTGGTGCTTTTACTTAATGCAACGCAAGCCTCGATTTTTTTTTGTGAAATTTATGGACCTAACACAGTGTCAGTAAAAGTAGCACAAAGTTGGTTAAACGTTTTCAACCTGGGAATTTTGATGTCAAAGATTGCTATTGGCGCCCTGTTAAGTTTTAGTAAGTTAAGTTAAAATAAGAATATACTTTTTCCCCGACCTAATATAATTCTAAACATGCACGTAAGTGTGTAAGGGGGTAACCCCTTGACAGTTCTTACTAAAACACAAGTATTAGTTGGTTATTTTGTACTCTTACACGGCGACGCTTAACCTAACAACATTATTAAGACCGTCACCTGTGTCAGTACAGTAAGCCAAAGAGTTGGCCGAATACCATAGTACCTTGTTACAATAAACTTCAAACTGAACGTTAATCGATAGGCATGACCATGACAATGACAGTTACTACAATAAGGTTCCAAGTAGGTATGCTAACATCTTCAGCTCTGGTATCTGCACAATATCTATAAAACGCTCCTAACGTAATATAGGTATTAGGGTGTTTAATTTTTCTTCTTAACAAAATTTCAGGCTAAATATTATTTGTTTATTTAAATTTTTTTTTGGACTTTTGTGCTTATAATAATAATAATAATAACCAACCAAGTTGGTTATGGGATGAAAGAATCCCCGATAAACCACGACGTGGTCTACTGTCATATCCCATACATTTTGAACGATAGAAAAGAAAAACTTTAGGAGCGTTTTCATTTTGGCTAGGGCCTCATGAAACTCGTACCATTTAATCACTTTTAAACATAAAATTGCTGTACGATTTAAAACAGGCACCATCCTTCCGCTACGACACTAGTGAAGAGCCAATTAAGCAAAATCTCAGGTGATCCAATATAAATACTAATAAGAAATGACATTCTGTCAAAATAAATATTTTTGAGAAGCTTTTATTGAAGCTGTACGATTTTAACACAGCTATCATGTGCTCATTGAGACTAAACTAAACAGAGTAATCTCGGTGGTATTTGTTTAAATACAGTGGAGATGTTGTTAGCACCTTTCGACCCCGTCATTAGATCAGCTCTTGAAACCATTTTAGTGGTGGAAGGACCTAGAACAGAGTCCGCCTGGATCGCTATACCGCCTTACCCTTAACCTGCTGCCAACCAGCAGTGTTCGCATTGAAATGAGCATAGATGCACTCCATCTATGCCTTTGCAGTCTTGAGATTGTCATCATAAGATTTCAATCTTGAGATTGAAGATATCTATGGGCTTCAGAGGTCACTTACCATCAGGTGGCTTGTGTGCCTTCTCCATGCTTTAAAATTATTGACTTGCCATCGGATTTACGTTTTAATAAAGGAAACGGGTTCGACTAAAAAGATTTGGGCTTAACATTTGGCGCACCCAATATTGAAAACATAAAAAAGATAAAATATGTTTATTCAGTAAGTACTTTGGCCCTTTTAGACGTCAAAAATCTACTAGCGCTTCCCAAGCGGAGACCACTGTTAAGATGAAACACCGCAAGAAACTCAACAGTCAGTCATTTTTTGAATATTGCTTGAAAATGATAAGTAAAGTAACAACGTGTAACACAAAAAGTAACCGCACGTGACATTTTACTCGTAAGGACAGTACTATAATAAACTGAGCTGGAATGAGATGCCCATGTCAAGAGGAAATATCAGTGTTTATGACTTGACATTAATTTACCGTGTCTATAGACAGACATCTAAACCAAGATAAATTCATTAATACGGCCCTAAAGACCCCGGTCAATGTAACACGTCTTCACAGTAATAGTTCTTTTTTTTAAGATACTTCACATTAGAGTTTACCAAAATATAAAATATAAAATAAGTGTACAAAGAGGCCTTAGGTCACGAGTAGTCGCTTTGCTATGACCCTTTAGGTAAAGCAGGATACTTATTGTAATTCCAAGAGGAAGCAAGCTTCACCCAGGTTGTAATTTATGAAGGTTCACCTTTTCGAATAACTGCTTGGCTATAAATCAGTCGACAAGCGCACCTTATAGAGATTTATTATCAATAATATCTAGTGGAAAATAAAATGTAACATAAGGAAGACTAAAAGTTAATTCGGGTGTTGTTGGGTGAAAAATTGTTATTAAAACGGGGAATTAACTTACATACATACGTATCATCACGCCTTCATTCCCAGAGTGGGGTAGGCAGAGCTACAGAAATACCAACAACTGTAAAAAGGATTGTTGATAATTCTGTAACCACATTTTGCACAAGTAAGTAGGCTAAGTTGTTTACCAGTGTAATAGTGACAGGTTGCAAGCCCATCGCCTAACGCCTTTATTCCCTTACGGCCGAACCCTATATTCAAACCGCGGATAGATAAGGCTTACTTCGGGTTGAAATTTGACATTTGCCCATACAAAATGTGTCAAATTTTAATCCGGAGTAAGGCTATCTATCCGCGATTTGAATATAGGGTTCGGCCGTTAGTCGCCTCTTACTACATCCACGGGCAGATATAGAGTGGCACTAATCTGACCCGACAACCACACAGGGAATTTACTTATTAGGATTAAACCAACAGTAATGACATAATTATCAAGGTTAAGAAAAAAAGATAAACGAATTTATTTCACACCGCTTGTATAACATTGTCATAACGATATTGTGACTTTTAAGTTCTGTTTAGCTTTTTTGTCTACTTCTCCCCTCCCTTTCTTGGAAATACATAGTCTAAACAGTTTTCTTGCCTTGTAGAAACCTGACGTTCTCAATATCCCCTTGACATTGTCGAATATATTATGACAAACACTTCAATATAGATGTATAAAGGCTATTTTGGTTATTGTGATTTTATTGTTATTTACACGATATTAACATCTATGCAACAGCACTTAGAGTTCAGAATTGGTGTGTTCACCGATTCTGAACTCTAAGCGCTAGTTCATAAACGTTAATATCCTGTAAATACAAGTAATACCTATACGTACCGCCGATTACGTCGATTACGCATCAAGGTTAGTCTAAAAACATTCATATCAAGCTCGTCGTCGACATAGTACGTTGTTTAGTGGTAGCGTTTCAACAAAATCTATTCAGTGTTGTATATGTATTTGTTGGTTAGTAGCGATTTAGTTTACCCCTTTTGTGTTGCGTTAAGTCGACGTATAAGTATAATATTACAACAACCATTAGAGTGATCAAGATGCAAACATTGCGGTTTCGAAGCGGTTTTAGTTTGGCAGCGGTAAACAAAATCATTGTGAGGTAAGTCAACAAAAGTCAACAAAAGGTAACAATCATTAGGCTTTGTCATTTTCATTTAACAACTACTTAAAACGCTTGTTCTTATAGACTCTAATCCCCTTACTTATAAGTAAAAATTGTTAAAAAATGTTTCCAACTGCAGACCGTGGTTTCCCATGGCCCTTTTATTTAAGTAGAACCTATTCTCTTAGCAGGTTTTTACTTACCTATTACACGTTATATTGAGATACCGTCGTCATAAACACATATATATATATTATTATTATTCAGATACGGATTGATTATATTTATATAATTCACAGGTTGGCGTATTATCACGTGTCGCAATCAATATAAATACATATTTGAGTCAATCAGAGTTCCAAGTAGCGGTTTATGTCAAACATTTTTCATTATATCGTAATATTACTCGCATGTGATACAGAGAAAAAGGGAAAAACTCAAAAAGGGTAAAAGTATCTGTTAACTTCAGTTTGTACGAAGTCAGTTACTGTTTTTTTTTCTTACGTTTTGTTTTATTTAATTTCTAACTATAAATATTACCATATCGTTAATATTGTTACGCCATCGAAAAACACTGCCTTATTTCGAACATTAAAAGCAGACAGTGGATTTTAAATGACTTCGTGTAGTGACCACCGCCTCACTGCAGGAAATCATGTTTGAAATGATTTGAATGTCAGAAATACAACTGTATTTTTCAAAAGCGTCATTGTAAGCCGTTGTTCCCGTTACTTGCTTATTATAACTGTGCCTTATAATTGTGTAAATATCTCACATTAATGAAAAGTAAAACTTACCAAATATATGTAAATAGTTTCAGTTTTATTCGTCCTAGTAAGTAAATGTGAAAAGCACTACGTCTGCCTTGACGGAAAGGGCAGATTCAGGGGACAAACTCACACAAATTAACCTAGTCCCAAACTAAGCTCAAGGCTTGTACTATGGGTACTAGACAACGATAAACATACTTAAATAGAGAAATACATACTTAAATATACTTATATAGAAAACATCCTATACTTCTGCAGGTATAATTGGTTGTAAATACGTTTTCTAGTTTTACTGTAGAAAGAGAGAGCAGAGCACTTATTACAAATTACTTTATTAATATAAATCTTGTTGTTTAATGAGAAGGAAAAAAGCGAATGCAATGTATGCTGTCTAGCTAAACCAGTCCATGGGTCCACAGAAAATCAGCGTCGTACTCCCAATAGGTGGTACGACACATAGCTGAGTGGATACCTTTTTCGCAGCACTGTCATTGAACTGTTATTTCTTCTTGTTAGATTTAAGAATTTCATTATATTGTACGCAATGTAAAGATACCTGTTTATGTAAAAAGCGAAATAAATATTTTCTATTCTATTCTATTCTATTCTATCCAAGACTCAGGAACAAATATTCGCGCTCATCACACAAATATCTGCCCTTACCGGGATTTGAACCCAGGACCGCTGGCTTCGGAGACAGAGTCACTCCCAACTAGGCCAACGTGTCGTCAAACGACACGATTGATTCATACACTAGAGGGCCTCAACCGGCTTTTCTACCCTGTACTATGACTCTGCAATAATATAATATACTCGTATTAAATAGCTGCGAATAGAGTTACAATCACAATCATGCAGTTATCTGGATTGATTGTCTAAAGCCATGCAGATACGAATGTACTAATAAATCGCCTAAACTTTAGGCTAAGGCTAGAAACAACCGGCGTTGCTTTTGTCTCTTACATGCATCAGGGGCTTATTTTACATTGATTTTTCCCTATTCTTATCGTATACGTTATGTCAGCTCTGAACTTGTCAATAAAGGTAACTAAGTAAAAAACAATACGATAACAATAGGTTTAAAAGTAATATAGAATAAAGCGTTAAAATGTTTTTTATTTATTTTTAGGGCTGTTGCAGTTAACGCTTCACCGGTAAACAATGAAACGACTCAGAATCTTAAATCATGGAAAGAAATTCCTGGTCCTAAAAGCCTGCCAATCATAGGGACTTTGCTTAATTTTTTACCAAGGGGTAAGCAACATTAAAAAAGAATCTCGTATACTGTAGTTTTAACATTACTTATAGAGTCTGGCAAATGAAAGCTGTCCCAGAGAAAGAGCGGCAATTTCAAGAAACCTGCAGCTTTTAACACTGACTGTACACTGAATAAACGGAGTTGATACTCCAACACTGATGTGAAAAGATCAGGAAATCAAATATTATCAACTCCGTTTATACAGTGTACAGGCAGTGTAAACAGCTGCAGGTTTATTGAAATTGCCGCTGTTTCTCTGGGACAGCTTTCGTTTGCCAGACTCTACCTGCATACGTACGAGTAAGCCTGAGTGAGATAACTCGTTGCTAAAGGTGTTCCGCTTCGGCCTTCTATAAGTAACACGTCACGACGCTGCTTCTGTGGAACAGCTATTATAGAACTACTAGGGTGATCAAATCAGTAACGGACAAGGTCCAATGACGGACACTTGAGTCTCATTTTACAGACAATAAAGGTTATTCATTTGTTTTGTAACAATCAATTTATAACCTTATGCTTTTTGAATTAAGAGTGAAGTGTCCATTATTGGTGCCTGCCAGCTTAAAGTGTCCAACATTGGTGCGATCACCCAACCATCTTATTTTATTTTTAGGTGAATTTTATGGATATAAAGGGATAAAACTATATGAGATATTGTTTAATAAATACGGGCCAATCGTGAGATTAGAGGGCACCTTAGGTTCGCCGAATATGGTAATGTTATTTGATGCAAATGCAGCAGAACATGTAAGTATCCATATAAACAAAATGTTACAAACGAAAAAATCCCCAGAATAGTTATTATTTCTTTGTATGGAGACGCAACAATATATCTAGAACAGTAATTTTAAAATGTCAAAAAATGCTTTGTCAAGTTTATAATCATGTTCTGTATCAATACACCTAGGTTTTTTTTTTGAAACTGCAACAGGAAAAAATAAATAACATGTTTTAATTTTGTAAAAATAGAGCAAAAATGCTATAAGTATTATTTACATATCAACCACATCATTATAAATATCAACCACTTTGTTCCAGCGCCACAAAAATATATTTGATATTTGATAACTCGAGTAAATTAAATCATATTGGTACGCTAATGTTTTATGCTCGCTTCTTGTTATATATTGAACTGAATCCAACCAAAATTGAACGCGATTTTTTAAAATAAATTTAATTATGTGAATATTAATTTATTGAGTTTCTGTTCATTATTTTTAAGTTCCCGTACAAGTTCCTTTTTGGATTTTAACTTTGGTCATCGTGTCTGATGTCAATCAATCATTCACACCATAAAAATAGTTATAGAACTTTCCATAAAAAATTCCAACCCCTTTAGGGAACAACGTACGGTATGATATTATGGGGGATTCAAAAATAAAGTAAGTCAAAATAACGCTTTATGTCTGTTAACAAAACATTATACCCTCATATCGAATTGTTTCCAAAAAAATCGTAAGAGGCTTGGGGTTAAATAAGAGTTTCAAGCATTACTTGATTGGGGTATAAAAACTTACAGCAATGATCTATTTTAGATACTCCGAAGCGAGAATACGTGGCCAAGGCGTCCAGGTTTTCATTCCTTGGAATATTATCGAAAGCGTCATAACAAAACGTTTGATCCTCAACGACAAACAGGACTTCTATCTGAGTAAGTGTCGTACTCTGTTTTATTAATTGTAGTTAAATAAACAATTTTTAAAATATACCAGAGGGACACACCGGACTAAATAAGTACATTAGCCATCGGTTACTGTGGGAAAAGGAGAAAATTCGGTGATTAATATAAAAGTACATCAACAAATTGCAATGATGCAACCTCATGAAGTCTTCTAAGATTTTTTTTTGTTGATTGAAAACAACCTGCCAGGTTCCGCCTAGGTTCTTTCTTTCTGCAGTAACTGCGATTGCCGGTACTCGATCAAGTAGGGTACCGGTGGTGCCTTCTGAGTCTACAGACAATACTTAAACGTACCATTATTTCAGGCACGGTGAAAAATGGAAAGATTTTCGCTCAAAAGTGAACCACATAATGCTCCAGCCGAAAACAATCAAATTGTACCAAAATGTTCTTGCAGAAGTCGCCGACGACATGGTAGTGCGGTAAAGTGACCAATTACGAGAATGTTTATGAGCCTTACTTGCGTATCTTTTCTGTTGGACCAGAGCCTTCTTTCACTCTTCTTGGTTGCTGCGCTGTCTATCTGTGTACGTTGCGAGCCATTTTGTCATCTCTGAATTGGACAGGCTTAAGTTAAACATTGTTAGGGTTATCAAAGTCTTCTCTCGTTAAAGTCATTCAGAAGGTAAATTAATAAGAAAGAGATACCTACTAGGTCAAAGTTAATCGTCAACCTAAGTACCTATTAAATTTTCTTCGACAGTATGAAGTCAAACCGCGATGAAAACAATATGATTAAGAAAAAGTTAGACGTAGAAATGAACTTGTGGGCATTGGAGTCAGTTGGTGTGGTTGCGTTTGGTACACGTCTTAATTGCTTCGATCCTAATCTACCCGAAGATTCGCCTGCTAGAAAACTCATACAAAACGTCCACGATTTCTTCTCCATATCAGAAAAAGTTGATTTTGGACCAAGCCCTTGGAGATATTTTTCAACGCCAAACTTCAGGAAAGCGATGGAAGTTTATAAAGAACAAGAAAGGTAGGAAACTCGACTATATGTACATAATAATATATACATGTAAACAATACTCATGAAAAGTACTAAAATAAAATGTCCTTTTATTTTTAGCTTGGCAAAATATTTTATAGACAAAGCTATAAAAGATATGGAATCTAAGAAAAATTACGACATTAATTCTGACTCTGAGAAGCCCATTTTGGAAAAGTTGCTAGAAGTTGACGTGGAAGTAGCACTCATAATGGCGAGTGATCTGTTAATAGCAGGAGTGGATACTGTAAGTTAAAGAGCCTACTTTTTTTCGGTTTTTAACACACCTACGAGTATTAACCCGATTTAGCAGAATTGGCTGCACTTTGGTGCGAATTAATAACACAAAGTTATTGTAAAACGTTTCAGGCGGCTAACACAGCATTAGCAACGTTCTATCTTCTCGCCAAAAATCCCGAGAAACAAAAAAAGCTAAGAGAACAAGTTATTAAAAAGCAAAGACCTTACCTCAGGGCCTGCATCAAAGAGTCTATGAGAATGCTGCCAGTGGTCAACGGTAACTTGCGGTCTGCCACCAAGGACTACAACGTGAATGGGTATAAGATACCGAAAGATGTAAGAATTAAGCTTCATCGAATTAATATATTATTATAATTTTACCGCAGCTCATTATTTTTCTGTTTATACTGTTTTAGTTCCTTAATTTAATCAACTTTTTTATTTTACAATTATTTTTTATTATTGCTCCATTGCTATATTTTGTAAAAAGTTTTTGTAAAAACAATACCTATACCTCATAAGTTGCGGTGAATGTCCCCAGATGTATGTAATATTTGGCCATCAGTTCATGGCAAATATGAAGGAGCACTACCCCGACCCCGATGAGTACATCCCTGAGCGGTGGATCGCCGAAAAAGACGACCCGCTTTACCATGGGAATGCCCATCCCTTTGCCAGTAACCCATTCGGATACGGAGTCAGGATGTGTATAGGTAAAGGACTATCAAAGTATTGTTATGTGTTATGTATGAATGCTTTTTCGGCTTCCGTAGTCAAACTAGGAACCCTTATAGTGTCCGTCCGTCGTTAACAATCGATTAATTATAAGAACATAAATCTCCTTACTTGAGCCACAATGAAACCTTATCGATATAAACTTACGTAATGTGTAAAAACAATGTTGATAAGGCCTTTCTACCGCATAGTTTTATGGTATCAATATCATATTTTAAATCAATGAATCGTGAAGTCACTTGTTTGTTTTGTTCCCTAGTTTCAGAATCTTTTTTCTTCCAGGACGCCGCATCGCTGAGCTGGAAATGGAGACGTTCATAGCCAAGGTAGTGGAGAATTTTGAAATAAGGTGGACCGGTGGTCCCCTCAACGTCAGCCCTATGTCCTTGAACTACATCACCGGACCGTTTAACTTCGTCTTCAAAGATGTTTAATGTATTTTACAGGATGTATTTTTCTATTTTTCGTTATGATTATGATTAGTCACATTAGTTTGTTTTATTAAGCTGCTTCTGGAGAGGAATAGGGAACCTGCTTGAAAAACAGAATTGAGTTTCATTGATACGATTTAGTAGATAATGTAAAAAATGCATATAAAACGCAAGATACTAAGTTTTGACCCGTTTATTAAGATTTTATATAATTATGTAGAATCAAAACTTGTTAAAATTGAAAACTTATTGTTTTTGCGATCTCCTCGTTTTATTTACGTAATATTTTAATTCAATTATATTGGCTTAAACATAGTAGTTACTGAAATAAATGCAAATTTCTTTATAAGGTCCAAAATGCTCCTCACAATTAAGTCAGTAAGGCTCATTTTGCAACTCATTGAATTTTTCAGTTACGAGGTATTGCAGTTTCATTGACGATATATTTTAAACGTGTAAAAACAGCTGTAACGTCATTCCTGTCGTCTATTTTGCATAGTGTTTTTTCAGTGGGTCTAAACCATGACTTTTTTAAAGCTTCTATGTTATGAAATAATAACAATACAATTGGTTTCGCGTATAACAATTATCCTTCTCTTTCATAGCACTTTCCTGAAAGCGGAAGAAAAAAGTATATGCATGTTCCTTACTAAGAATATTATTATTATACATTAGAAATCTACGTTACTATGTGAGATTTATGCAATACAATACAAATACTCTTTATTGGACACGAAATAAACAGAACACGGAACAGTAACTTATAATTATGGGTATACAAAAGGCGGTCTTACCGCTAAATAGCGAGCGACAATATGGATTAATTATAAATGATGACTTGTAAGGTCTTGGGATTCAACTGAATGACAGCTAAGCAAAACCAAGCAGTGTAATCACTGCAATTTGTCATGATGCTTGAAGTCTTCCAAGAACTAACAGAGCTGAGGATTGGGTCAATCTGAAGGTTCTTAGACTAGCAGCCTAGTAGTGACCCCTTTTTGTAGAAAGTAAATAATAAGAAAGTGATTCATCTTAATAAAAGAGTAAAAAATATATGTATAAATAACTATTGTTACCATATGTAGTTGACATAGTCCGCGTAAAATAATAAGGAGATTATGGAAACCCATTATAAAAATAGCGTTTTAATAACTTTACATTACCTATTTGCTGCAACCTTCACCTGTACAAGTTGTCCCAGAACTTAGCTAAATAAAGCTATAACTTTGTTTCTAAAACTTGACATCCGATCCTCAATAATGTAGCAATGCATTTAATAATACACCATAATTCCACAATATTAACGCATTCAAAATAAATCCATACTTTCTTAAGCCACAAAGCATTACTACAAAACTTTTACTTTTCGTATTACTGACAAAAAATGCTCTAGATCAAGGTGGAATGTTCTCTCAAAAGTTGGCGAAGTTCCTCAAGATTTCAAAATCGTTTAACAATTTGGGGGCAATTTCGAAACCATCCCAAAGTGCTCAGTAGCGTAAAGGACAGAGCTAATAACTGCCATAGCTCTGTCTGCTCTGCTCTGTCTGTCTGTCTGCTACGCGCGCCGTAACATGAACTACAAAGCTATGTCATAATAACCCTTCTGATCGATGTAAGAAAACGTTATTTAGTGCAATTATACTATACAGGTGAAACATATAAGCAACGGCCTAAACCATGATTCCCTGAGCGCATCGGATATAGTAGGTTTAAATAGATAAACTTCATAAAAATATAAAAATTCTCGCAGAATTACTAAAAACCATTAATATTTATGGTTAATTATAACAGTTTGCGCTATTAGTTCCCGAGTCATTTTAGATTGGAACGTTTATTGCAACAAGATAGTCGAGTTGAGATAAATTTGAACACCCTGTTTGCTCTGATATATTTGATGGTGACTATACCAACTTATTTTTAACGATACGTTAGCCTAGTTGGTAGTGACCCTGCCTACAAAGCTAGCGGTTCTGGGTTCGATTCCCGGTATGGGCAAAAAATATTCGTGCGATGAGCGAGAGTATATATTTCTGAGTCTTGGATATTTTTATGTATTTATTTCCCTATATGTATAAGCATGTTGATCGTCATCTAGTACCCATAGTACAAGCCTAGAGCTTAGTTTGGGACTAAGTCAACTTGTGTGAAACTGTCCCACCGCGCCGTCTGCATTTTTCATTTTTAATCCGAGCTTATTTCGAAAATCCGCATTTACTTTTAGGTCACCTCTCAAAAATCCTGACACTGGTTTATCTGTTGCCTTTCCCAGTATTAAATGCCTTTTATTGCATACTGATTTATCGATTAATTAAAAGGGATCTAAGACTAGCTTTCTCGAGATTAACCCGAAAATACAGTATAATTTGTCGGCGAATCCGGAGCATTTGGTAGGTTAAGTACGCAATCAATCTCAACCCCACGAAGGTCTTTTAACGACAGACCGATCCTTGTACCTTTTTGGCCGCGCACTAGTGTTTTAGGCATAAAACATGCCCCCATTTGGGTAAGCTTCCACTTAGGGTTCCGCTGCATATGCAAAAAAAAACATGAAGATTTTGAGATCATAAAATATAAATAAAATTACGCTGGTTAAAGTAGTTTATCATTCTATCAAATTCTATTGCCACTTTTATTGGTCACTAGGGTTACTAACTATGCGTAAGATATCTGTACCAGAGGGCGGGGTTGACAAGTTGCATTCGACAATCGTTAGCGATTATGTTTCGATTGATAAATGTATGAAATTGACGTAAGCCACCGAGATAGTAACGTGACACTTACGTCAATTCCATATATTTTTCAATCGAAACATAATCGCTAACGATTGTCGAATGCAACTTGTCTAGCACCACTGTTATACTAATTAACAATTTGTTGTGATGATACTGATAACAATATTAAAGATGTTTATGTGTATTACTAGTACAATTAAAATACTTTTTATAGTTGAAATTTGAAGTCTTACCCATTTTTCCTAGAAATTCTTGTAAACACCGCTTCATTTATGTTTCCGTCTCGAACTTATTCGCATAGCGAAAACAGAATGATCGGGGGTGTTGCACTTATCATCCGGTTGCTAAGTGCAATCCTTTTAGTTCGATAGCTTCTGCGTCAGAGAATATTGTGTAGACGAGCGCGAGATAACGGCCTCGAACCAGGCCACGGGAAAACCTGTCGCTAAGGCTCTCACCAAACACACAGACTTGAACACTATGGCAGATACTTCTGGCTAAACCGTCATTCTACGAGTACTTTTACTTACACAGGATGGAAAAAAATCAATGCTACAAGGGGTAGGGCAACTGCCTTATATAGTTAGAAGCAGAGAAATCGAGCCACTTTCTTTGGCGATTCAGTACTAAGCAGCTGATTTTTTGGTCCCAAGTGTATATGGAAAATACTACACAACGGAGACTTCCAATTTTAATATTCATGGATTTTTGAAAATAATCAGGAAGAGATACATACTGTGTGAAGGTCGTAGCCGAAATAAAAAAAATGGGGATGCAGGCTTGTACACTTTCTGTATTTTGGCACTTACTCAAAAATACAATAGTGGGTACAGAAAATACTTATACAGTTCTTATGTGACAAACTTAAAGGAAACTTTTCATCTGTAAATGCAGTATTATTTATTTATTTACGATTTCCACGATGCATAAATGGTTTTCGCTGTTCTTTCCCAAACTCGATTAAGTATACGTGTATAGGCTAGCTAGTTCAATCTCATTTATACTCGCAACTGACAGTATATTCGGCCACTCGTTTGCGGATGCTATTAAAAACCCGGCTTTGTTTTGCTTGGTAGGTTAACTAGTAACACTACCCTATCTCGACGTTACCTATCGGCTAGGCTCTGTGTGGTCATTTCACTTCGTGCACTTGAGAGGTCCTAGCCAAGATGCAAACGCTCCGAACGTTTTTCTTTTCTATCGTTCAAAATGTATGGAATGACAGTTGACCGCGTGGTTTATTGTTGAATGCCCCTGGCTAGGGCCCCTGTTCGTTTGTAGTGCGCCTGCCGCGGTTTACACTGAGGATAAGGACCGTCGAGTGTCCTGACTGAAAGATCTGATGTTGTGGCGGTTTCGGACCAGCAGCAGTGACCACGATGCCAAGTTTGGCAAAACAGAACCACGCCGTTTTATCACTTCGGTGTTAGTTTTAAACGGAACGGAAACGGAAAAACAATATTTCTTTTGACATGTTATCGTATCATTGTTTGTGACTCGACCGCACTTGCTGTCAAGTAAATAAGAGTTTTATAACGTTGACAATACGTTAGCATGTCAAAAGCAATATTCCTTTACCGAGTAGAATAGAACCCACACTCTTGACGAATACTGGGCAGAAAATGGTTTGGAAACACAATGCACATTCTGTTCCCTCTCGATTTGCCCGCGAGCTATGCAAATAAATTTATCTTAGGATAATTTATAAGAATTATAAGTAATGCGAGCGGATCGCGAATATAATATAACCAGCGAAAATACCAAAATTGTACTTGAATGCGTCAACACCCAACGCAAAGTTTATCTAGTAACGAATGAATGCCAGAAAACGAGCACTATTCAGTTAGCGTAGGCGCTTGCGTTATATTAAACATTTACAGGACAGTAGTAAAAATCATCGTACGCGATTTTTACTACTGTCCTCTAAATCTTTATATCGATTAACTCAGAAAGCTTAATAAGGGTTTATGCATAAACGGTACCACGATACCTGGAACAAATTTTCAACTTTCATTACGTACCTACCATTATTTTATTTTTAATCATTCAATATGCAAATTAATTTCATTAGCACCTGACCCCTCGATCTCTGATAATCGTCGAATTAAGAATAAAACGCAAGCGCCTACGGTTACTGTATTAGTGCTCGTTTTTTGGCGTTAAATCGTTACTAGAGAAACTTTGCGTTGGGTGTTGACGCAGTCAAGTACGATTTTGGCATTTTTGCGGGTTATATTATACTAGCGATCCGCCCGCATACTTATAAATTATACTTCGATAAATTTATTTGCATAGTTCGTGAGCAAATCGAGAGAGAACAGATTGTGCATTGTTTCTAAACCATTTTTTGCCCAGTATTCGTCAAGAGTGTGGGTTCTATTCTACTCGGTAAAGGAATATTGCTATTGACATGTTAACATTGCCATAAAAACTGTTCTTATGTTATAATTGTGATATATCTGGGATACGAACTAATACTGTTAAGAGCAAGTAAGGAAACACGTTATACAATTTATTGCAGACTGACGTACGCGACAGTGAAATGATGTATCACAGAAATAACAAACTGTATGATGATTGATGAAATACTATGCTGGGCATGATTATTTTGACTAATACTAGCCGAATCGACATTCAATAGAATATTGACTCGTTTTGCCATTTGTAGTAAACGGCGAAAAAATGAGGCTGCTGCTGTGATCCTTATTTTATTTGCTGCTTCAAGCTGGAGTCAACCCTAACCGATAACTTAACCGCCGTTATTCAACCGTTGTAGTACCTAGTATTCGTTTTCTAGCACGTGATAATGCAAGAAAATCTCCTAGGTCACGCTCTGGGTTAGTCCAGATGGTGAACCAAAATAATTTTAGACCAGCCAAAACGACCGGATACTAACAAGTATCAAAAACTTTTACACCGTACTATTACTCCTACTCACTCATACCTACATCATATCCACCGAAAACAGGTTCAAGTGGCTCTATTCCGACTTGCTACACCATCTTGTCTGTATAGGTAAATCACTAAACATTTTGTTAACTCGTGCTATCAAATAAATGAGAGCTACCAAAACGTCAACAATATGCATTCGATAAATCTGCAAGTGGGCTTAAACAAAGAAGAATATAGGCCCAGTTAGCGTTACCCCGGTGTGCGCGATTCGGTGTCACATTCGGTCGTTTTATTAGAAACATTACAGGCCGCGGCAGCGAGCCACATCAATTTAAGATTTCAGCGCCCAACTTCCCACGGACCGGTTTTTCGACAGTATTACGAGGAAACCAAGCAAAGTATTGAAATAAAATTCCCCGGTGTTTCTTTATAGGATTAGTTTCGTGAGTTACTACAAATCTTTTGTTATTTGTATTCGGTATTTTCTAACAAAGAAATACTTTATTTCAGGACTACTCTTGTAAACGTACCTACATACTTAGATAGAATGTTGTCTGAATTCTGTAGTGGGAAACAGTAGAAAGACAAAATCAAGAGAGAAATAAATTCGTCAGGTAAGTATTTTTAAATCAAAAAAGTACGTTTTGAAGTTAGCAGGTACGTCTTTAGATTTTATAAAATAAAAACTACTAGTTACAATAAAATTGAGTCATCTAATATACACAGATGTTAGACCCCATGCCTTTTACAAATAATTATTATGATGTAATGTGAAAAATTCGTAGCAAAATATGAAATACGTCAATTATTTTGAATTCACATCTACTGGCTTTTTAAAAATGATAACGGGACATAATTAAAGTGATTAAAGTAATACAAACCTCCATTTTTTTATTATTATTGTAAACTAGCACCCTTGCCTCCTGATGATAGGTTTTGAGACTCATAGATATTTACATACTCCAGAATGAAACTGCGTGGCCAACCCTGAGGACAAAGACGGAATACCTTTAGCTAATAATTTTACTGGTTGTCCTATCCCTACACCGAAACAAAACAATGCAACACGCTGCTTGGCGGGAGGTTAAAGTACTCGTATAACATCGTGGAAGCGATCACGACGGACCCTACACAAGGTCTACCAACACTAAAACAAAAGTGTTGAAAAGAGACAAAATTATTCAAATTCTAATTTATGTAATTCGTCCATTTGTTGTATACATAAGAGTTATTTTACTTGTCGATCTTGTGGAGTTAGACTTCCAGCGTTTGGTATAAGACTATTCATTGAAATGACCCACAAAAATCTCTAATAAAGTGTAATGCTTGTTTCAATAAGCGTCTAAAAATGCTGCGAAGTTTAATAATTCAAACGAGGCGGTAAAAATACTTGACTTTAATAACATAGTTATACCAGTAAGAATCCCTAACATTTAAATAGACTGGACCTCGACCCTGTAGCTGGAGCATAACATGCAATGATATCGTATAATTAATTAACTTAAGTCAACATGCCGTTTGCTTTACCTAATTTTGCTGAAGCAGTGGCTGGTCATAAATTAGTAGACTAGAAATTCATTATTATTTATTTTACAAAGTCAGTAACTAGGTTCTTTATTATCCTCACAAAATGGGCCCATTTTATATAGGTATAGGTATTACTAGTGGCCTCAGGGCTTGTGACTTGTGCCTACTTACCTTTTTCTAGGCCTCTTATGGCTATTACCAACAAACTGAGAGACGCGAATGGCCTACGTCTGCAAAATGTAAATGCATTTGACACAGATCGCAAAGTTAACCACATTTGTTTGATTTAGGTATTTATACAAAAGTTGATAAGATTAATATAAAATGTAACTAATAATTTAACTAACAAGTCTAAAAACTTAAATGCACATTGCAATAGGTTGTGCTGTTCTTATCGGTATCAACAAAGGTTGTTTTTTGAGATATTAAATATACTTACCAGTTCGTTTCTGTAATTTATACGTACCTATACGAGTATATATGTTTTACTTTTCATATTAGGTATTGACAGTATTTTAGTTTTTTGCCTATTACAATATTTTTTTATACATATATGTTTAAAAAAATAAGATAAAGCAGTAATATTATCACTATGTACAACGTACTAAACCTTCGACTTTTCCTCAGCACCATTAATTTTAATGAATGTCCGTCAAACTAGGCCTCCGTATTATGGTTTATGAGTGTGCTTTCAAGTTTTTATCCCAAAACATGTTGCTTTCTGACATGTTTTTCTTATTATTGCGACGTATTCGAATACAGGCTGTGTTTAGCCTGTGACCGATTCTGAAGTCTAAGCGATATCGTTTACATGTTGATATACCGTAAATAACAAATAATTAAAAAATTAAAAGCATTCCTCCCAAGCTAAAATTGATTTTTTAAAGCAAAAACAAACATTGCAATCAATGTGACAATATGCCAAACATAAAAAGAAAAAACAAAACGAAGCATGTTGCCGATGATCATTCTTATGTAAAACCACTTGACGAAGCCTTTTGCTGATGTACCTAATGTGTTATTTTATAATGTTGTATTCTTTTTTTTTAATAAAATTTGATTTAATATTATAATAAAAATACATTAAAAGTCAAGTTTGGTGTGGCAACTGGCAACTTGGTGTTACTGTAGATCGGTTAAAAAGATTCATGTATGCCGACGTATTATACTTATAACATAAGAATAAATACTAATAGAAGGGTAACTTAATCCCCACCACGCTCGCTCCCGCCTGGCCTGTCAACAATCCAAGACTACTAATCGCAGCAAACACTAGCGGGTTGCCATGCCACCCAAAATCGGCGCTGCTTGAAGTAAACGTGCAACAATATTTCAAATGAAGCTCTCAAAGGCGCCACTGTCTACGCAAACTGTGGTTTTACCATACGAAATTGTTAGTTCCGTATTTGACCATGTGCTTTAAGATAATTGTAGGACGACATCATCGAAGTTTGAATCTTTATTTATTATTTGTAACATAAACACATTAAATAAAAAGCGTAAGAATTATAGAATTAAATGTATTTACCTGTGCACTTTTTGTTTAGATTTAACCATACTTGTTTTACAACACTACAGTAAAAAATGCGATTCGCCTTCAGGATCTTGCTCTTGGTATATATTATTAGTATTATTACGTCACTGATAAGAGAACCGGATAAGCGTTTTATTTGAAACTGCACCTTTTAACTGAAAAGAGATTTGTCAAGGACACCACTGAGACGTAAAATATTTAGGGTACTTTTTATCCCACTCTGCTTGTGTAAAAAATGGTTATAGTTTATCGTATAGTTTTACAGGTAAATAAACTAATTCGTTGCGGGGTCAGTTAGTTTTATATACTTGTGACAACCCTAATTTAGCGACAGGCGAGAGAGAGGTAAAGCGGGGCGTGGGGCGCTATTGGTAATTATTTGACGGCTTTGCTGTCAAATCCATAGAACGACTCCGAAGATGCCCTTCTAATAGTATTTATTCTGCTGCTTATACTAAAATCATCTCAGAATTGTGTGAGTTATTTTGAAAATCGGTGTGGTATACATATTGAGATAATCGCGATAATTATCGTATTAATAAATAAACAAGCCAACAGATTTAACACAATTCTCCTTTTTTGACACAGTGGAATAGTTGTCCTGGAAACAACACCAGCAGAGCAAAAGATATCACGCGGTTTTCTCATTATTGCTTTTAAATGAAATCAAAAACCTCACTCTAAACAAAACGTTGATTTTAGTCGATATAGAAATGAATTACTGTAGTTTGTCGATACTAATACTGGCTTGGAGATACTTCCAAAACACATTTAAATTACATAATGTTAAAATAAAGTATCTGCCATTTTATTCTCTTAAACCATTCTTCTTTTAATTCACATACCGGCACATTTTAGTTGCCGTTAAATTTACACATAACATTTTCCTTTTACTTGTTATGTTTCATTTACCATCTTAGCGTGATATCAATATATTTGTAAAAGCCGTATACTCTCCTAGCACCGGCGAATGGCTGATAATTACCAAGAATTTCCTCTCAAGCAATCGGAAGGAAATTGCGTCACGCGCCTATATAGTGGCGACGCGCTCTTCCAGGAATTCTGTTCTATGCTCAGGTGAGCATTATCTGTGGTATTTGAACACTACCGAATACTCGTAGTTTGTTGTTAGGGTTAGAAAAAAAACAGTTAGTGTAGTTAGTCTTCATTCGCCAAGCATTACTGTCTTATATCTATCAAGATATAAGAAATCAGTCAAAGAATTACAAATACATACATACCTATACTGTAATTCTATGGAACTTGCTAACTATGTAAACAAACAATATATTGAAATTGACATCTAATGTCAATTTTAGTATGGCGGCTTGTTTACATAGTTAGCAAGTTCCATAGAATGACACTTTATATAACATCACGCGTTCAATCCCACGTGGGGTAGGCAGAGCCACAGAAATACCAAAAACTCTAAAAAGACTTGTTAGTAATTCTGTACCCACATTTTGCACAATCAGGCTAAGATGTTTACCAGTGTATATTATTAGTGACAGGTTGCAAACCCATCGCCTAACAGGACTACAAGCCCTCCCTTATTCCTTTAGTCGTCATCCACGGGAAGACATGGAGTGGCGCTATTCTCACCCGGCAACGGACGGGCAAAATAAAAGATTTACATACCTATTTGCTAACTTTTTTCAGTTTCGAAGGCGTAAAAGAAGTTTAACGAGACAAAGGAGATAACCCGTCGACCAAAATCCTTTTATAAACTTTTATTGTACGTGACTTAAATGAGTGGTTTATTTCAAGGGAATGGTGAAAGCTCCTACATTAACACCCAGCCGTTGCCAAAAGGGCCGATAAATTCTTTTCTAGCGCTATTAGAAACAGTTCATTTTGAGCTTGCCTTTTTATTAGCTGCCAGATCATAGAATGTACTTGCGATTTGATGAAGTCTAGACGCTTGAAATGTGTATTTCGTAAAGTAATAATTGAATGTTAAGTTAACTTTATGTCTTAAAAGTCATTGACTGTAATGATAGAAATAAAACTCGTTGCTGTAATGTTTTTGTTAATCTGAAGAAACTAATGTTAGTTTTACAAAAATACTTGCTCTTAGAAATAGAAGCGTTTTGTAACAATAGAAGAATTGTGTAACCTCAGTGTTTGTTTTAGGTACTGGTGTAGCATACTTAATTATATTGTGCAAATGTTTTCGCTTTCGAAGAGCGAAGTTCTGTTTAGTCAAGTCCTCGATTAATCTTGAAGTTAATGAGGCGTAATAATAATGAAATTCCAAACCCGCCGTCGTTCCCGCCTACTTACCTGCCATGGTTGTGAAAACAGTCGCGGCTTGTGGTCCTGGCAATGGCCTAATACTCTTGAACAAGTTCATTACGATATTACTTTTGCTACTAAGTAACTGCAAAGTATCGGGGATCTGTCAAACTCGGCGGATAGTTCAGAAACCCCTGTTAAGCTGTCCGTCACTTTCCATTTGCTTAAGTTGCAATTTTGTTACTTCATGTTAATCCAACAAATTGTCATTCAACACTACAAGCTGTAAAGCTATTTGAAAATAATATCAAATATTACTAAAAATATTAATTTAAATATGCGCTTGAACAAACACATAGCACTAACAAGACAATACAGACTGAATTACACATTATCTTAATTATATAACTTATTTTGCCACAATTGTATGTTACTCATACAATTTTTGACGAATACTGGTCATTTTCATCACCTTTGGCGCCATAAACACGTATTGACGTCTCTCAGTCATTTTATCTGAAAAGACTAATGAACCGGCTTGAAACTACCGACTGTGTTCTTCACTTGCACAAGTATTACGGGTATATTTTCGCGCGAAGGGAAAAAGGTTCCGTTCTGTATCCCACTTATTCATGTCAACCTTATTGCTTATGCAAGACTATCTACATATTTTTCAGCTGGCCGCTACTGATATTGAGAGGGCCGGGTTTAATCCCAACCGAATGCCAAAGGCGCTTGGTGCTAAGTACCTAACATTTTTAGACCGTGACATTGTAGCTCGAAGACACGTCGTATTACGTTTGAAACGTATAATTGCCGAAATTAATTTAAATTATTCGTTGTGCGAGATATAACTACATAATAACTATTTTCATGTTACTAACGTTTATGAGATATTATACCGACTCGTATAGGTAGGTAGCTGGCTTCGCTTCGCTCCCGCCTTAGCCTTCGAGGTTTTTTTTTTATATCCCTTGAAAAAACTATCCGAAACAATTTGATTAAACGTACATTGTATTTTTTGATGTTAGATTTATACATATAATGTTTTATATCTTAGGTGTCATATACTTATAACAATTGATATCTTTTATATATTTATAACGTTAAACTTTATGGAAATGGATATTTTAACATTATATCTTTCGTTCATTATTGTGAACGTTGTATTAAACATATTTATACAAAGTGAGCGAATGTATTGTGACTTCTATATGATAATTTCTTATATCTCGTATTACTTACCCCTAAAAAAGTATTTTAAATAAAGTAATTAAGTAGAAACATCACGTTTAATTTTGTTCCTATTTTAAACTAGTTTATAAAAAAACATCACTAAGGAATGCCTTAGTTGTCATAAACTGCCTTAGTGCGTCCGTTAGTGACTTCAATAAATGGCTACTGGCTAGGGGCGCATGAGTATTTGCGTCGCATTATCCGCATCTGCGTTGCTAAATTGCTAATTTACCTTAACAAAATCAACGTATTAAATTACCAGTTTAAGGATCAAGTGCGGAATAGAAAGTGAGTGAAAGCGGAATGAATATTCAATCCTATAATTGCCGGCGGGTGAGGCTGGCGCGCGGGACGTCAACAATGCTCGCGCGCGCTTAATATCCGCCTACATAAGGACAAATGGCGTTTGCGAATGAATAATTTACTTCAATAAATAATTGAGAACATTACACTTGTGAATTAGGTGTATGGGGATCATACCGCCTTAAGTTAACGACGGATTAATCCTCTGCGGCGGTTACCGGCGTGCAGATAATTAGTTGGGGACCCGCTAAGTTATAGTGAGGCGGTTGGGTTTGTCCGTAACGTGACTTGATCCATTTCGCGCCTGCCCCTAAGCCGGGTGTCCATTAGGCTAGCCTAGGTTACCAATTTAAATACAAATTGCTACGAGCGGTAATCTAGCGCTGTCGGTGCTAATCAGATGATGATTAAAACCTATTATTCCTCCTCGCCAATATTTTTGTATGCAAAACAGCGCTGGGCCCCTCTATTCAACTGCGTTATAACGATATCGTGTTTGACATGTTTTAGAATCGTTAATGTCATAGTCGCCATTATTGTAAATAACATAAGAGTTATGAAAACGTTGACAATACGGAAACACGTCATATACGACATCGTTATTACCGTGTAGAATCCCAGCCCAGTAGTATCAATAGCGCGGTTGCATCAATTATCGCAATTTAACGGAACAAAGCTTACATATTTACAAACTTATTAAAAACTAGTAATATTAATATTATTAAATTGTTTTTGTATAATAACAGGTAAATGTAATTCACGTCTATTTTTTTATTCGGGCTAAGCAATAAATTATTTACTTACTATTTTACCACGTATGTATTATTATTAACATTTTAAATATACTCGTAACTAAGTAAAGTTAACACCATGGTGGCAGGTACTATTAACTCATCAATAAATATTAATTAAATGGGTACTTATAAAAGTAAGCTTGTAGCCTCAGTCTTTCCTACCTACTCGTACATCGACCAAATCCTAAAATATAAATAAATTTTAAATCTTCGTAAAATTCTCATTGAAATCTCAGTACTAATTTCTAAAGCATATTATAGTATTAAAGACTATATTAATGATAACAATGCTTGGGACTGAATTGCTTGTAATAAAATGTTTAGTCCTTACGACAAAAGGTTGCGAACGTCGAAAAAAAAAAGACATCCGACAGAGTTTCTTACAGGTTCTTCTCTGATCGGTCGCGATTTGAACCTGCAGTCAATTTAGGCTAAGTCGCTACTATGACGTTTCAAAAGAGTTTATTATTTGTAAACCTACTTGAATAAAGATTATTCTGATTCTGATTCTGAGTAACACCTACTACTATTAATACGTTTTACGAAACTCCATCGGATATACCAACATCCATCAGATTTCACCAGGTAAGCGGCCCGAGAAAATAGGATCCTTTCACCCAGCGTGCCCGTGACGGGGCGCGATGTATTCCGCAATGATTGATGCACACGTTTCCAGATAATCTGCGTGTGGGGATTAGCTAATGTAATTCTAAATAGCTTTGGCCGTGCTCTGTGAATCACATACATGTGCCTGTACTAACACAGGATGTCTTAGAATAAGCATGAAATGCATGAGAAAGACACTATTATTTCTTTCTTTCTTTACTTCTATCTGCCGTAATACCAAAAAAGCGGCCAAGTGCGAGTCGGACTCGCCCATGAAGGGTTCCGTAGCAGCAAGTAACATAATATAAAAGTTCGTTGTAGCTTTGATCAATGTTTTTATGACGTATTAAAAAAAACTACTTACTAGATCTCGTACAAACCAATTTTCGGTGGAAGTTTGCATGGTAATGTACATCATATTTTTTTTTTAGTTCTATCATTCTCTTATTTTAGAAGTTTTAGCACCTTAAGGATTTTAGCACCTTATTTTTATACTCGTATGTTCCGATATATTCAATAGCGATTGTGTTTTTAACGAATATAATTCAAGGCTAAACATCGACTACTTAAGTCTACATCACAATAAAATATTAAGATCTTACTGCAGAGGCCATAATCTCCTTCCGTACCAGAATTTTCAGTCAAAACACAAGTCATAATAAATAAGGTGCTTACATTGAAATATTAGTCATGTTACCATATTACGGTATTAGTCCATTTACGCATAAAACGATGCTATATTTCAAGGGGCGAGCTGTCAAGCCCGCCGGAGCCCGGGGGTAAGGAGAATCAAGCGCTGATGTCCGCAATTTACATGACGATGAGGCTGACCCGTTTTGTAATACAATAAAGACTTCATACGGATGTTTATGATGCAAAGCCTTAATCACGCTTCGATGTACAATAAACTGATATTGCGGGCCTAAAACATTCGGTGCCAAGAACACATTGAGCAGGTCCACTTTAGTACAGAAGTTAAGAATGATGGCCCTGAATATGTTTAAATTATAAACCGCACGAGAAAGAAGGGCAAAATTCGCACAATAACCAAGATTTATGGAGGCCGCTTCAAAGTTGCTTCCTGTTTAATTTGTAGGCATCCACTTTTTATGCATGAAGTTCTTATTGGTGGTCTTTGAGGTTTAGACACAATGCGCTGTAGATTGGTTAGTATCTCAATGTATTATTATACACGTAACACAAAAGTCCCGTGTGGGTGATGTCGTAAAAGGCGACTAAGGAAATAATGGCTTGTGGTACTGTTAGGCGACGGGCTTGCAACCTGACACTGGTAGACTTCTTGGCCTGATTGTGCAAAATGTGGTTACAGAATTAAAGAACATTTCTGCCTACTCCGCTCTGGGAATGACGGCGTGATGTTATGTATGTATGTATGCATAAAAGTCCATCAAAAAACTTAGGCATATTATGTCAGGCAAATAATATTAATATGATCAGTTGTAAAATCGTTTATATATTGAATGGCTAATTGACGTAATATCCCTCTAGATAATTAGTCCTGCTTCCATATGACCTAGAGAAGTTAAGCCTCGCGGCCTCGGTAAGCTTAAATATAAAGTTGTGCCTTTTTTCATAACTGTTCACCACATTTGAAATGTTATTAGATAAGAGATATTCGGCTTTCTAGTTCGAAGCTGAACTCGCTAACATGCACTTCTCAATTAGTATTCTAGTATTCACTCGTAGTCGAGTATATGACTGAGCATTTGTATTAACAATTTACCATCTCTATCGCATTAAGAATACTCATAAAAAATCCTACAGTCCAAAAATAAAGACGAATACATAGTGTCAATTAATTTCTGAAGTATACTAACTCTTGGCAAGTGCTGTGTCTACGCACAGCGCCCTCTATGCGGGCTGCTAATGCGAGTGTGATTATGATTTATGCGCTCGCGCTCGCCGCGCCGCCACTCTTCCAGCGTGTTTATCCGCAACGTGCCCATAATTTTCATCGGAAAATTACACGAAAACCGGGGTGGATTCACCTTATTTTAACCATTTCAAGCGACGTTGTTTACGGTACAGTGCGGGTTTTTATTTGAAATTGGTGCGGTGGAAACATTTTTACGCCGCTTTTGATTAATAAAAAAACATCGGTGTAGTTATTAAAATTTATTAAAAAAACAATGAAGTTTACATTAAATTAGAACCAAAAGTATATTTTGAATGCCAGTAAAAGATATAATTAGTATTGTACTAAAAAAAACGTAGAACATGATTAAAGGGCCAATTCGGATCGAATCAGTGTTTAATTTTAAACATCTGCCCCTCTATTTTACCGGATAAAACATTATTTGACGCGATATGTAATCATTTTTTACTCGACCGCCATTTCTGTCAAGTAAAAATAACTACGGTAACGTTGACGATACGATAGTACGCCAAAGGCTATGGTTTTAACCAGTAGAATAGAGGCCCTGCAAACCCTGTGAGTTAATAAACGTCAAAGTTGATCGAAAAACTTACTTACAGCCTAACCAGAATAGAGTTTAATCTTTAAAAATGTAACTTTAACGATATTTAAAATTTGAGATCTGTGGGGCTAGACAAGGTGTATTCGACACTCGCTAGCGATTATGTTTCGATTGAAAAATATATGGAATTGACGTAAGTGTCACGTTACTATCTCGGTGGCTTACGTCAATTCCATACATTTATCAATCGAAACATAATCGCTAACGATTGTCGAATGCAACTTGTCTAGCACCACTGATTCGAATTCTCCCCTTATTTTTGTGATGAGGTATAATCTAATAACTTAAACTTAAACCTTATTGTAAATTAAAAATAATAATAAATGTACGGTAACTACGAATAAAAAAGTTCATTTTTAACCGACTTCAAAAAAGGAGGAGGTTTTCAATTTGTCGGGTTTTTTTATATATGTTCCTCGATTGCACAAAGACGGCTAAACGGATTTAAGAAAAAAATTTGATTGGGTTTACTTTCTAGTTAGTCCCATATCGGGCACGTCAAGATCTGATAATGGGATCTTGGAGAAATTGAGGGAACTTGTCAAATATTATAGGAATAAATATACGTGGATGACATAACGGTATTTATTATGATCACTAAAAGTCCCACGTCCCACTCCCACTATATTTTTAACCAAACCAACCAAAACCTAACTTTTCAAAAGAAGTTATTTCTTGCTTTATTAAGACGGTTTTTAGTTTTTTTTACTTTTTTCATACCTTAAAGTGACCATAATAATACTGTTATGTCGTCCACGTATAATATTTGAGGAGTTCCCTCGGTGTTTAAGTGTTTAGTTTGTTAAAACATTCATTTTATTTCATATATTTTTAGCTAGGTGCGGTATTAAGATGAAGTCATGAACGGGCCACTGGCATAATGTTCATATTGTTGGCCTCATATAACATATATCGTGGGAACACTATTAGTCGAAAAACATTTTTGCTAAAGATATACTTGGCATAACTACCACCACCCATACTATACAGCAAGCTATGCCATGAAACTGTGCCAGAAAAGTAGCGTAGTGCTTGTGTGTTGTAAACTATGCGTATGATAATTCTGCCAAAAGATAATTATGCCAAGTAACATAATGCAACACAAACATAATACAATACATCACACCGTATTACAAAATATCGAAACCAAAGTTAATCTCGCAAAAAACTGCGGAAGGAAACTAAACATGAAATCGCAAACTTAGAGAGGAATTTACAAGTTCAATAGATATCGAGCGTTGAAACAACTGTTGTATAGCTGTGAAAACCGGAGCTGTTCGCCTGAGCAGTGAGCAGGGTAAACAGAGTGTTAATAACGCTAAAAGCCCGCGGCGGAGGTCTCGGCCGCAGTGTACGCGTTGGCTAACAGTACAACACCTATCTACACACAGTTAAGTTTAAGCTACAAAAGAAATACTAGGTAGTCTAGGCAATTCAAACATTCGTTAAATTTCATACTTTATTACAATAAAATAAAATAAATGAAATTTTCTATAGGACTTCAATAAACTAATACCAAAACCCCTGATGAACTGAACAATTTGGACACAAAATATAAAATCCATGAATCCTAATTCCGATTTGGAGGGACTTCGCTGAGCGAGAAAGTTCAATGGTTAACTGTATACTCGTAGCACTTGATGATTCGCTGTATATACAATAGTCAGTGTGCCGCGGCAGGGCAGCGACTAAAGTTTCAATATTCGTAATGGAGGCTCGCGTGTCCGCGCCCGCGGCGCGCCCTTGACTCCACGACAATCGCCAATGTCAAGCCCGCTAATATTGCGTGGCTCGACACGCAAATGTCCGACTTATTTGTAAATTGGACGGTAGGACTAAAAATAACTACCTTTGTTTGGTTTAAGGGCACAATGAGAATTGATTCAGTATAAAGATAAAAAGCAAGTGGCCTCTGGATTTAATGAGGCATGATACGGTGGATAAAGCATCCTTCACTTTTGCACCTACTCTTTGGTCAGAAAGTGACAGATGGTTTATTAACGTTTATATGAGTGCGTATCTCAGCTCAATGTAAATAATGCACTTCTAATATAAAACATATTAGATTATTCTTTTAGCATATAAAATATCATGTAGTAAAAATAATTCATAAAATGACATCTGGACTAACCTACCGGAGATATAATGTTCAATGAATTTAACGTAATATAAGTATAATTGCAAAATTAGGAATAAGGCGCTTTAAAAACAGGTTAGGTTAGGTCAGTGCGTTGCATTAGGCCCGGAGGGCTAAAAAATCCAGAAATAGGAGCCCCGCGGGGCGGGCTCCGAGGACCTGCTCTCAGCCATATCTGTCTGTTTGCATGACAGCAGTATAGTTGGCACAGCTGATTTTGCTGTACAGTATTAAATTATGTTTTAAATTTGATCAACAATAATAAATGCAATATGTTAATTATATTGATTGTTTATTATACACCGTAAACTTATAGGTACCAATCGTTGTCATACCAATTGTTTTAACTACTTAACAAAATTATGTCCCTTGAAATTATATGAAATGTTGTTATATCCAATATGGATATCGTTTAACGTCGATCAAGGCAGAGATTAAAGAAACTGTCTCTCAAAACAAATTATTATTAATCATTTATTTATGAATAGGTCATTCCTAAATTTTATAGTAAGTTTTTAATAGGTTTAGTTTAGAGCAAAAATGGCATAACCACACTAGGAAACACAACCGGCGTGGTAGTTACAAATAATACAACTGGTGAGCAAATACCTAATGATACTATTGTTGTCACCACGTTTTCTTCTCTTATTCAATAGATTTAAGATCCTAACGTGTGAAACGTTTATTAAATTTTCAAGTTCGTCGACTTTGTCTTAAAGATAAAAGACAATCTCATACGACATTGTGTCAGCAAATCGTCCCTGAAGCCGTTTGTGCAATAAGGTGCACAATTGCATCTACGGAACATTGTGCAACTATCTTGCTGGAACAATTTTCTAGTACCTCTGACGGCTTTCGTAGATCGTCGTCCGTCACTTTAGCGAAGTAACAAGGATTCGCTCCGACAACAATGTGAAAATGGACCGTATTTTGAAGGGAACCTCTTTTGTAGATTATTAAGAGTGTATATCCAAGGGATTTGAGAAAACTGAATCCGACGCTCAGTTTAAATAAAAATTCACGATGCCGTTTGCATGTTTACGTTTCGTCATACAACTTTGGATAATGATGCAAAGAGCCAAAGTTTGTAGCCAATGCTACGCCGTGTAGCACTTTACTCAGATTTCATCAACTTTCGTAGCCGCAGTTTACAGGGGCGCTCCCTTTTGTTATTAAGAGTTTTTGTGTGAAATATATAGAGCAACGGGCTCATGCAAAAGAAAATACGGAAAAGTGTATAATAACGCCTTTCTAAGTAACAAAATTAGTTCCTGCTTATCAATATCTACACTTAAAACTCTTCCGTGACTGACTGACTGACTGACGCACAGCGTAACCGCTTAAACCAGAGGCGGAAATTTTGAAAGAATATTCCTTGGGCACTCTAGGGATGCACTAAGAAAGTAAAAACCGGTGAAATTACTAGCATACAGGCATTCCATCTTAGTTGTCAGGGTTGGCAACGCATTTGAGATCTTAGGATTATAGTATTGAGAATTCAAATGTCTATGGGTCTCAGATTCCACTTACCATCAGGTGGCCTAAGTGCTCGTGTGCCGTCTCCTTAACATAAAAAAAGTATTTTTCGAAAACCAATGGGTTGAAAGAAGAGAGATAGCAAGAAACTCATCTTCTAAGTATGTTAAATAATAAAGTAGCTTAACTGAATTTAACAGTTCGGGAACTGGGTGATTAGTAGAATGACTATATAGTTCGAAAAATTACAGACTCAAAATTTACCACATTTCTATATGGCTTACCGAAATCGACAGAGCCCCACCCGGCGGAGCTCCTATATTTGGGCAATTTTCCCTTCGAGCATTTGAAGTTGTGATGAACCCAACCTACCTAGGAACGCAGATTTAGTGGTCATTTTGCAACTGCCACTTTTTTACTTCAATAAAAAGCGCTTAAGTGCCATTATCAAAAAACCAAAGTTACTTCGGGGTAAATTGCTTTAAACAGTGGTCATATTTTACAGCACCTTAAGTGACATCAAAATCGTCAGATAGTCACGAAACCCAGCTAGCTCAAACGAAATTGAAAAGACGTTGATTTAAAATATCTACCTATCATTATATCTTAACTATCATACAATTTCACCCAAAAATGTCGCTGCTTGTCGTTTTGAGTTTTGCGTTTCCTCCATCGATATATGTATAATGTTTTACTACGAAACGGTACAATACCACAGGGGCTATTAAATCATTCTGTCCTTTTTCGGTGCTGCTTTAACGTAAAATGAAATATTTATGTTCAACAACATTATTCATGATACATACAAGCAAAATATTTTCTGTATTTGTACCGTATACTTGGTTGCTGCGGTATTCTGCGTAAATATTTTGTTGTTCATCGTAGTATGTTGACGCTCCCTTCTCGATTCTATATATAAGTTTAAATTATATACAAGGCATTAAAATAATATCGTTTTTAGGTACCAATACTTACACCGGATAAAATGTGTGGAATTATTTAACATTGCAAAAATATTTAACCATACATTACTAAGCTAAACCTCCATCACAGAATAAAAAGAAGTTGCTCTTCCTAGCAAATGCGCTGTTTAGGCATTAGAAACGTGCCTACTCCAAGCTTTTTTGACTATCGTATTACCTGTATTCATTCGCACGCGGCACGTTCTAGGGTTATCACATGCCTACATTACGTCAATATGAGCCTCGCTCGCTTGCGGCGGTCGTCTCGACGTGTGCTTTAACCGACTTCAAAAAAGGAGGTTCTCAATTTGTTGGATTCTTTTTTTAAGTATGTTTCCCGATTATTTAAAGACTAAATACTATAAACGATTATAACATCGTCGAAATATCGAGGCATCAAAATACAAACCGTGATAAGGACCCGCTTATACTAAATAGTTTAATTTCATAATAAGTACTTACCTACTAAGTAATAAAGAGATAAACCTACCATTCACAGTTTGCCGGCAACGTAAAAAAAGAATATTTTATGCCCTTGTGTTTATTAAAACAACCATTTACGGAATAGTTCATGTAAGTTCATCGTGTAAATTTCAATAATAAACTATTATAAATATATCAGAGAGCGGGCGTTCATGACGGCAGATCGGGGCGCACGCGTGGTCGCTCGCTCGGTGCCGGCCCCGCACTAATATCTACTCTCAGAGTAGACGAGCGGGGAGGTTAATCAGGAGACGCGCCTCGCCCAGTGCAACCCCTATGCCTCCACACTTGTTAAAGTTCTAGAAAAATGTAGAATTTAAATTAAGCTCTGGCCAGTAGCCACAGTATAAACAGTAGTTCGTCTTCAAACAAAGGTATATCGAGCGGCTTGTGCCACTACAAGCAAACTCAACAGGACGGACCGAGTCGATTTGGACGGGGCCGCCCCGACGCCGCGTTTAGTTGCATGCGTATTAAATAAGAATCGAGTGACGCAAATTAATGTAGTCCTAGCGCCTGAACTGCAATAAGTAACAGAAACTTCTAGATGGCCGGAGACGAACTATTTTTCTATTTATACTATGCTACTGGGTTAGATGCTGGTAAGGCCAGTGGTTGCGACTTACGACGATCGTTAGGGGAGCCCAACGGATGCATTTCAGTGAATATACCAAACTACAAGTGTAGATAGTGTATACAATTCACAAAGTCACACCTACTAATATTTAAAATTAAGAGGTAGCCGTGAAAAAATATTTTTGTCTAGGACTGTTATAATTCAATAGCTTGAATTTAATTTCACGTATAGATTATTAGTTTCTATACAAAGGAAAAAGGCCTTGGTGCCGACCGGGGAAGCCGGACGCGTCGGGTGACATTCCCCGGATATTAGATTCCCTCGTTTATTTAGTCGCACGAGTCCCGAAAACGATTGTTTAACGCCCTCCGCACACGACTGTACCGATCAACAAAATCATTGTCATTATAAAAACGCATACAAAACAACGTAAATAGTTAACAAATTAAAAAATTAAATGGATATATTATGTTAATTTTGGTGTTGTATTGTATAAAGTATTTATTTACAAGTACAGTCGCAGACAAGATCACAAGAGTCATTTGGCAAACGTTATCGAAAATGAATAAGATTGCCTTAAGCTACCACCCGGTCACGTCGGATACGCTAATAATATGCCTTCGAAGCTAGGTGTCCTGGGTTCAAATCCCGGTAAGGGCAGATATTTGTGTGATGAGCACGAGTATTTGTTCCTGAGTCTTGGATGTTTCCTATTTAATTAAGTTTGTATTTTCTCTATATACGTATGTTTATCGTTGTCTAGTACCCATAGTACAAGCCTAGAGCTTAGTTTGGGACTAGGTCAATTTGTGTGAGATTGTCCTGTGATTATTATTATTATTAATTTCGTAGACTTTAAAAGTTATCGAAGATTGTTTACGTTACGTTCGCCAAATACATCTAGTCTGGCCACAGTTCAGAATACAAGTTGACAAAACTCACTAAATAACGTAAACCGGGGGTTACTTTGATAAATTTTAGACATCGACACCATTTTTTAACGATCCTAATAAACGTACAACATACGTAAAGACTCAAGTTTGCGCGTTCACCGCAAAAAAGTTGGCGTTTGATGTGTCACCTCGTTTTGAGAGCAGTCCCCTAACTGCCACAGCCAGTATCGGAGTCCTTGGTGTCAACATTTCGAGTGATGTCCTGTTTCGCGCTCATTTAGAGGGTAAGGCCAAATTGGCCTTGAAGAAGCTCGGTGTGCTCAACAGATCGAGACAGTATTTCACTCCGGTCCATCGCCTGCAGCTGTACAACAAGGCGCAGATTCGGCCACATATGGAACACTGCTCTCATCTGTGGGCTGGGGCTCCCCAGAACCAGAATCTCCCTTTGGATCGCATCCAGCGGAGAGCGACTCGAATTGTCGGCTGCCAGCGTACTTCTGATCGGCTAGACTCTTTGGCGCTGCGTAGAGTTGTAGCCTCACTCTGTATTCTCTATCGCTTGTATAACGGGGAGTGCTCCGAGGAGCTGTTCGGATAAATTCCTGCCACATCCTTCCGCTTTCGTCCTACGCGACAGAATTTCTACCACCATCATTTAGATGGTTGGCAGTCCACAACTGTGCGATTTACTCGGAATTTCTGGCCACGCACAACTAAACTGTGGAATGGTCTGTCGCCTGCGGTATTTCCGGACCAATACGACCGGAGAGCACTCCCATTTGAAAGGCCGACAACGCACCTGTAATTCCTCTGGTGCTGCAGGTGCCTATGGGTGACGGTATCAGGCGATCTGTCTGATCGTTTGCCTCCTATTCCATAAAAAAATAAAAAAAAACCTTAAATATGACATTAAAATATAATAATCGGGTTTATCTCTTCTTTAAACCTGCCAAATAAAAAAAATATGGACTTCTAGTTTAAAAAAAAAATGCTATCAAAGTTATATTAAAAATTGGGGTTACTTTGAAACCACAACTTTTGTCCTGCCAATCTAAAGTGAACCCTCTAAAAGGCTAGTAAAAAAAAATCGCTTAATTACTTTTTAAGTTACATGTATATATATTATTAAATGTACATTGACATCACACCAAATGATACAAATAAATCAATAATTTTAAGCGATTATTATTAACTAGAAAAAACGTAGGAACTTTACTTATACGGGTATAAAAGTACCTTTACCTTTTAATACCTTTTGATCAAAAACATAATCAGCCTTTTATAAAAAACAACATATAAGAAACTAGGTAACAAAAATAATGAATGTTCTTTAGTGTGGCGCTTTAATACACATAGGAACGATTAGTAAATTAATATGATTCTTAAATATCCTATGATTTATATATCTTACTTTGATCATTTGATCAATTTCACCACGTACAAGTGATCAAAGACACCCCAACCCACGGATTCCCCGACGGCATGCTCACGTGTAAGCTGTTGAATTTAGGTTAATTTTTTTATTTAACTCATGAATAACTACTGATTAACGTAAGACACAAGCAGTAAAAAGCTTTCACGCAATAAAATCAAGAAGAAAAGCGTACTTACCATTAAAAAAAAAACTAGCCGAATTAACAAATTTACACGCACACCCGGTTAGTATGCGGTGGAGCAACTATCAGTGTTGCCAACAAAGAAAAAATAACTGCTAAGACGTTTTCAACTCGTTCAAATAAGGACTTTAGTAGCGGATAGAAGTTGTTTTCAAAGTCGACCCGCAAATCAAAGTAACAGTTTACGGTATCGCTATCGAACAAATCACTACTATTAGCAGATTTTAACTAAATTCTGCTACGTGCCGTAGCGCAACGTACAGCTTGGCTACGCAAAAAAAACCAACGAGGCGTGTCGGCGGTGTAAGGTTTTATCATGCGGCACCATTTTTAAAAACCTATCGTCCTAAAGTTTTAAAGTTGTACGCTCGTTTTCGAATTGGATTCGATGTTACTTAGTACCTACTAATAGCAGTAGGCTGTCTAAATTTTATTACTTTTCGCTATTTGCAACCAGCAACCACCACCACCACCACACCACTACTACTTATAACCAGCCAGAGAATTAAACTTATGGTTGCGTAATAATTGGGTACTAAGCGACGAGCATGAACGCAGCCCTAGCACCAGAGCGGCAATAGGTAACAGAAACTCCTAAAGAACTGAAGACGAACTACTTTTCTATATATACTTTGCTGCAATTCTGATCTACCCTGCTAAGACAAATGGCAGTATCTCAGACAAAACTCCTGCAGCAAATGCAATCTTAATATTAAAGGGATAGGATTTAATCTGCTGTGGCTATTGAATTTGAAATACTACCTATTGGCTTATGAGGGCAGTGAGGGCAGTGTGTCATAAGTCTAGATTGTAGCATTATTTGCACTATAGTACGGGCCAAAGGATCGTTCCGATGACGCCATACATCATTAGGCGGGCCCCGCCCCTTTTACAACCTGCTTGTAGGGATGCGTGTCGCACCCTTCACAGATTATCGATGGTGTTACATATTTATAATATGAATTGGTTATGTTAGTTTTAAACTTATTTTTGCTATATTAAAGCAAAATAAATATAAAGATAAGGTTTCAACAAAATGTTAGTTTTATCCTCAATTTTCTAATTATCGCGATCTTGAGTCTTGAGTAAAGTGCTCTTAACTGTATATTAAATAACATTAAAAATCACGGTTGAGAATCTCTACCTCTAATCAAGTGGTCTATCTAGCTTACATTAAATAATTAGATCATTCTTTAAGGGGGCACCGAGCTTTTTGCGCTCATTAACTTTAGGTATTTTATGCACTCTGTGTATGTGTGCGTATAGCACACCAGCAAGAAGCAAGCTGGAGCCATGCGCCGGCCGCGCGCCGCGCCTGACGAGCCGTGCGCCGATCCACTAGGCGCGGAGGTTGCTACCAATGTTTACAAAATAAAAAAACATAATCGATTCCGAATACTTTTATTAAAATATTGACTATAAGAAGTTAAAAACTTTTTTCAGTCTACATTTTTTTTTAAATTTGTTGTTTACTGTCGGTAGGTAAGGTAGGATTAAATTACTTGTATGAGGTACAGTCACATCACGAGATTGTTGAGCCACTCTAGAACCCACTCACAGATAGATAGATAATTTTTAATTAATGTCGTTTGTACATCTAAGGTGTATTTAGCTAGTGTTAAGTTATTTATAATATTTATTGGGCAAATTGTTCGGCTAAAGAGAATAAATCATAAGTAAAAGCCGTACATCTTCCAATCGGCCATCTTCCCTCTCCGAAGGTTACCGGGAGAACCCTTTCATAGAAAGTTGACGGTAAATTTTGACGTAAATAATTTCTTTTGCGTGACTTGACGCTGTCATTAGGACAGAGTTCTATGGTGGCTCAACAACCCCGTGATTTTATGTGACTGTATATTGAAATGAAATAAAACCTAATTACCTTTATTGACAATATTCTAAGCACAAAATAAAGTGAACTCAATACCTAATGTAAAGTAATAAGAACGGCTGAGTAGGGCAAAAATCCCAGTCATGGACCCTTTCTTCAAGATATTATTTTTAACTGACTTCAAAGAAAAGGAGGTTCTCAGTTTGACCTGTATGTATGTATGTATGTTTGTCCGCGATTATCTCACGTTTGGCTGAACCGTTTTTAATGCGGTTTTCAGAAAAGTATTTGTTTCACATAGGAGAAGGTTTTGGTATTTTAACCGTCTTTAAAAAAAAGGATCTTAGTTTGTACGAATGTTTATCCATGATTATTTCCGCAAAAACTTCAATGTCTGATTCTGATCACTATAAAGTATAAAATTAAATTGATGTTTTAAAAAACTAAAAACTTAAAGCTGATGTATCAATCACATATTTAGAAGTTCCTACTTAATGTTTGTATGTATATAATGTAATGAATAATGTACGCAGGTATCTTTAGAAAAAAATATTAGGACATAAGAAACAACAATAATCAATATCGGATTTTACTTCACGGCATTATTTTGTCTGTGTGAGTAAGCAATGTCATTGTCTATTTCTCCATCCACTGAAAGACAAGAAATTTGGTCCATTGGCATCCTGTAATAAAACAGAACGTTTTGATTTAACTATTATTTATTTATTAACAGAATTAGTTTTTGGATGAAATTTTGTAATCCTCATTCTATAAAAATAATTCGTATTTGGGACTTACAATTCCATTGTGTGGTAAATTTTATAATCGATGTCAACCAATTCATTTACTCTGTAAATTGAAAAAATATAAAGATAATGTGAAAATTCATACTAAATTTATTAAAATGTTTTCCTATACACCTCTTACTATTTTTACGCATACCTCACCGGTTCATTAGGTACCTAACTCTTCGCTTTGTAGCGAAGTGCCAACAACTGGAACATTAACCCTATAAATAAAAAATATGAATAATTTTGCAATTTTACTCATTTGTTGAAATATAGTTGTTAGGTACTGAGTATACTTACGGAGTATTCTCTTTGTATTCAGATTTCTGGAGATGTCTTGCTCTAGAAATATTGAAACCATCCCAAGAAGTAACAATATTATATAATTAATTATAGTAAAAAAAACCTCGGGTCGTTCTAAGAAGCTTGTTTTGCCTGTAAATGTGTTTTTTTAGCTAAACTATTTTTATATCTTGGTAAATATTCACCATAGAAGTGTATTTTTTATATACCTACCTACTAATTGAAAGAACTTCGCGTGTTGTTTAAAATTACTTGTGTAAATAAACCAATTTTGGCCCAAAACATCAAGACTACAACTAAACGATTACAAAGTCTTAGTAATACAAATCGATACATCTCGAAAATCAGTCTATGTTGCTACCGATTTATTTTCTCCTCCCTTAGCGTGGCATTTTGACAACTGTCAAATCAGGTTTCTTAGAACTACTCCACTATCAGTAGGTTTACGATTTTAACTAACTTCATTTCTTCACGCAAGCGTTTAGCATTGTGCTTTTGCCAACCCCTTCTCTTCCTTTCTTGGTTGTGTTTGTTCCCCATTTAAAATAAAGTGAATAATCACAAAAATCGCGATAAACGCAACCAATCAACAAGCGACACAGCCTCCACCTCCGACGGCCGAAGCCTGACTAATGCGGACATGGGGGAAACGTGACGGCTCTGGCTAAAATGGACGAAACGCGTGCGAATTTAGGTATTTCCTTCATATTAGTAAAATAAAAACACATTTTCAAATCTAAAGTGTAGAATATATAGAAGACGTGTAGTTTTGTTGTAAATCCAAAACTGATGATCTTCCGTGAAGTAATTACGCCGTACTAAGTGTTTATTTTGTTATATAGAGGTATCTTTGGATGTTTTTTCTATCGAGGGAAGTACAAGTAATCGTGTTTCTAAAGTATATGATATATAGAGTGATTCCTTAAATATCTTACATATGAATTGCATAACTAAAGCTTCAGTAAAAACAATGCAGCAGGCGATCAAACGAACGCATTTTTTTCGTAATTACGTATCGTTGCCTCGGCGCACTCTTAATGACCCTATTTCTATAATAATACTTCTTATATATCGTCAATACTTAAAACTGTGTAATGATAATAAATGCAGATGTGTAATACTGTTTCATCGAGCAAGCGTACTTCATCGACAAGCAATATCGACTTTAGCCGCATCCTTGTCGACAGCTCGTTTTATTACCCCATCTAAACGATCCTTTGGCCCGAACTATATAGTAATAAATTATCTGACTACCTACTTGCAGTCATAAGTATACTAAAATAACCAACTCCAAATGTAACTTTTTCTGCAGAAATAACGGTTCACACCGCTGGTGCTGTGAAGATCCTAATACAACCCTAATGTATCCTTAACGGGTTATCATTCCAAATAGGAACACCGAATGTTTCCTGAGATCTTACAGCAATCTGGCAAGCGGTTCTCAATCACAGACCCTTGAGAAAGCTTTATAAGAACACCGCAAGTAACCATAATCCCTGTATTTTATATTATTTTGATTAAGTAACCAATAAAATCAATATCCTATCCTTTGTTTTACTTTAAACGCCCTCCAGCCAACTTAACAAAAGTAATAAATCACGTTAGAATCTCAAATAGTGATTTATATACTCAGTTCAATCTAAAATGCTTAACGTCCGTCCTTCTCACCACATCGTTGGCGAGAAAAATGCTTACAACACATCGGTTCGGCCCTATAAATTACCGCAAACGAGTGATTGGCAGAGAGAAATGACTCGGCGCCCGCCGGGACGGTTCGCAGCGATGGATTCACTGAGACAAAAACTTTCAAATCCATATTGAGTCGCATCACGAGATACAAAGTTATCTACAACTGGGACTTCGCAAATACTTCAGGTGAACAACACCTGGAGGACTAAGCTAAGTATTTTTAGGCAGATGAAAACATCAAAGTTCGTGATTACGCCGAGCTGAAAATGAAGTCGTTGTTTTGTAGTGATGAAAATGTAAAGCGAGGCTATTGTCAGCACCGACCTTTAGGGGAAAGGCTTTAAGCTTTAAGATTTTAGTTAATAATTATTTTGAACCTAGACGATTTGTCAACGAAACAATACACGAGCATTAAGTTTTACGATAGCGGGTACCGTCAAGGACTTTAATTGTTATGCCACTATGGAACCCTGTCATAATCACAGGGTTAATCATTATTGATAGCTTTCTTTCATGTGGTTTAAAGCTCTCATTATGGCAGGGTTTTATAGTGGCATAACAATTAAAGTCCTTGACTGTACAAATCGAATGAAAGAAATTAATATCGTGTTCTATATCTATATAGAAGACGATATCAAAGGCCGCTGTATTTATTGGCTTGCCATTTGTTTTCAATGTGTTGCTGAAAGCATTTAGTAAATTATTTCTATTCTGTCCAATCCTATTCTATTCTATTTTGCAAGCAGCTCTAACTTTCTCTAACATCTAAACATGGTTCTAACTTTCCATGATAAGCCTTTAAATTATCATTGACTCATTTAATCCATTCGTACTAGTTCTTATTATTATACCTTTATTTTAAATCTTACGTATAGCGTTTTTAAAGGCAAATATTAAAAATAAATTTTACAAAAGAAAAACGATTAAAGTTTATTGTTTAATGAATCATATAATTATTAAAAAAAGTTGCTAAAGATAAAATCCACCAGCTGACCTCAAACCGAAGCTAACGCTCCATGTTGATCGCGAATCGTAAGATTATTAGAAAACCTCTTAAGATAATCAAACATAACTATGATCTGGGCCTCTATAAAATAGAATAGAAAAGAGGTCTTGTTGGTGTTCAACAAAGAGTTTTTGCATTGTATTTGTACGTATAGTTCCACAAAATCACGAACTAGTATCGCTGCAGCCATTATAAAAAAATAATCAGAACCCTCTTTAGTCGTATTACTATATTATTGTTAGCGATTCCCACACAAGTGACTTATCGATATAATTACAGTCGGCATTCGGCTTTGATAGATTATACCATCTGCGGCCCTTGAAAGGGATTTTATTAGTGACTCCTTGGGGTGTTAATTTGACCTCTGCTTTTATCGGAAAGCCTCATTCGTGCCCATTGAGCCCGCTTTTATACGATGAGAACCAATTATAGGAATAGGAAAGGTACTCTCGTGTGTTTACATGACATAAAGATACGAATACTTGTGTTAGTAGAAGAAATATTATTTAGGTTCATTTAGAAACACATACCTAAAAAATGCCGAACAATTCATGCTTATATCAGACTTTAATAGCTTGACATTCATACGGAATATAAAATGAAATTTTAAAACTGCCCCCATGGAATTAACGTTGGGGCATTTCAATCAGTTAATGAAACGTAAACTATAGGTTCAGTAAAAAGTTAATCCTTTAATCAAGTCGTCACAAACATCTGACTTGTGGCCTAGACTTGTGGAGTCTTGAACTTTTTGCTCATTTGGGTAATCACCAGTTTAGATATATGTATAACGTAGTATATGTACACCCGCTGGGGGCTTTTTAGGAGGGAGGAAGATAGAAACCAAATTCAAATTATTATTATTTTTTATTAAATTATCCCCTGTACCTACTCGTACATATAGAGATAAAACCTTTGTACAACACACCTACAATTAAATAATAAATTATAACTTGACTCGCTTAAAAATCTTCGTATTTAAGATTTTGAGTTTTTTTTATATAAGCCTGTAACATTCGGAAATTATTGAAATAAACAGTCTAAATTTTATTTTTATTTTTGTATTTTTTTTAATTTATGAGCTTTTTACTAATTATGTATGGAAATATAACATTAGAAATAAGTTAACGTTTACATAATTTCCGCTTTTCTAATTGTGATTGTAACAAAATATAAAATGGTACTTAATAATAGTGAGATGGGAAAGGTGTTTAGGCAATGATATCCGTGCATCCGGTGGCAAAATTCCAGCATGTAGCGCAATTTCTTTACTTGTGCGCGTGATAGCTGGCTTAACACGGGTCTTTCTTTGACTGCCATAATTAAACATTTTAAAAAGAAAACCTCTTCGGCGTGTTAGGAAGAAAGTCGCAGTAGTCGCGCGCTCGATGCAAATGTCGCTCGGCACAAAGGTTGTTTGTCGACGATGCAGCTTCTCCGCTGGGGTCCATTTACAATTCAAATTGCACCTTAACCTAGTCGACAAAACGAATGAAACAGCGCAGCAGCAAACACGTTTTTAAAACGTGCTACTGGAGCCAAATTGAACGCTTACGTTGACATAGGACCCGATAAAACGTACGACTGTTAATTTGCAGTCGTAATTTAAAGGTTTATCGTGTCGATTGCTCGCTCCTTTACGTGGATTAACGTGTTTCTTTTGGCAATAATCGCCGCTATCTCGCTTAACTTAAGGCACTAAGAGACATAAAAAAACATTCGCATTCGCTTCGGCATTTAAATTATCAGGCAATTTTTTAAAGCTTACACAAAGCTTACTTTTAAGTTTTAATTGCCACTTCATAATCTTGTAGGAAATAATGTTAGCTTACAGCTAACTATCATTATAAACCTTGTTAGGCACAGCAATCTATAGGTGACAGGGACTTACTATATCAACGAAAGTATCTACATGCATTACTTAGTTAAACGTACAATCAAGGTAATAAATAGTGATAGTGCCTATTTAAATGTGTACTTAGTACAACCATAAGAAGAACTCTTGTTATGTAAATATATAACGGAGCAATTTATTATTCAGACCATTTGTAGAGAACAAAAGTTATAAAATTGAGTTTTTATGCAGTGAATTAGGTGCTTGATGGGAGTTCTCTATATTCCCGAGATGGTGCAGCCATGAATACTAATCAGCCCGAGATTCACTAAGATACGGTGGTGTTTATTATCTTAGTCGTTTGTTCGCCCGTCAACTTAAAGGCAATTATAAGTTGAACTGTGAGTCCGTAACCGACACACGCAGACACACGTAGTTTGCAAGTGATCACAGGTCAACTTAGTCTCGTCGACGGTGTGCTCCTCAAGAGAATAATCCCAAAGGCGGCCGACGTGGGTCGCTCGCGCGAATTACCTTAACGTGACTAGAAACGTCGAGATATAAACGGTTCATACATACAGGGCAATCTTTAAATGTAAAAGGGTTCTAACTAAGATTGCCTGGGTGACATTCTGTAAAACATGCTAACTTGAAACACACACACTCACACACAGAACAGATAACTTAATAAGTGTTACTTGGTTGTTTTTAGGGTTCCGTACCTCAAAAGGAAAAAACGGATCCCTTATACTCTTGTCTGTCTGCCAAAACCCTTGTTCGCAGGGACGCGTGGAAGTAACGGGTTGAAACAAACATCAACTACTTATGTCTGCGGTCCCTTGAAGCTGTAAAAAAATTAAGCTTCTAAGGCAACACAATCCAAAGATACAGCCATTTGAACCTTATTTTCTAACACTTCGCAGAGGAATCAAATTCTACAGGGCACTTCCTGAAATTTTATTCATGAAATTTGGCAAGGAGGAAGGTCTTACAGCGCAAGTAAAGTAAAAAATCCGAAAATACATAGATAATTGAATGTTCAATAAAAAAAATGTATTTTTGCTATTACAAACTTGTTCGCAGTTGGCAAAGTAATCGCGACGTGTGTATATCATTTCATCATCGAACGCTATTTTCTGCCGAAACCAATTTTTTTTCAGGGTATCTTAAACATCTAACCTAACCTAACTTACGTAATTAATGTTAAGTAGATAGCAGATGAAATGAAATTCGATGAAGTGATGAGTTACCAATGGCGACCTATGTCGATATAATATGGAGACAACAGTTTTTCAACGGCAAAGTGAAAGTTTGTCCCTCAATTCAATTTTAAAGCAACCCCCGGTGTGCTAGTCCCACTCGCACTTGGCTGGGCCTTTTTAACTTAAAAATTACATTTGGTAATAAGTATAAATTGTTCCTTAAACCACACACAGTTTGTTATGGGTCAGAGCTGATGACTACTAAATTATACTAATTACATAACTTAACAACTGAATACCAACACCTACCTATGTGTAAGTTACTTGTGACTTAAAGATACATGTATGTAGGTATGTGTGAGATTTTTGATACGTGTACTTCAAGTCCATTTTGGTATATTTTTTTCAAAACCTAAGCAAGACCTTAAGGAATTAGGTGAGTACTCGTACTGACGGGGGGCTTTGTCTATGAGCGTTATTAGAACAGCCATTTAGTTAACTTCTACTGTAAGACGTGACAAGTAAGTATAAGTAGGCCAGTAGTACGGCCACTTACCTACTGAGTACAAGTTAACTAAGATTGATCAGCGGTACTCTGCAAACTCTGCAAAATGTTTATCAAAACATTCACATCAATAGAGGTTGAGGGAAAAGCTAGGTTTCCCTCAACCTCTACTGAGTTAAATCCAATCAACTTATTACCTCCAAATTGCCCGAGATAAAAGGTACCTATAAGTACCTACCATGTTTTAGATATATTAATTCACATATTCATGCTTGACTATTCCTATATTGTCTTAAAGTATCAGTTATGTAATTAAACTTTTAGGGGATCGAGCGTTGATTGATTCAACGTCACTGATATAAAATGAATTGAATCACTACATAGTATATAACAAAGTCGCTTTTTCTGTCCCTATATCCCTATGTATGCTTAAATCTTTAAAACTACGCAACGAATTTTGATGCGGTTTTTTTAATAGATAGAGTGATTGAAGAGGAAGGTTTATATGTATAATACTTTAATCCGGAGCGAAGCGAGGGCGGGTCGCTAGTATTGAATAAAACCACTTTTCATTATAACCACAGTTTTCAATTTTATTTAAAGGACTAATCTAAATAATTTTGCAGAGAGCTTAACAACGACTCTAGGGAAATCCTCGATGTATTGTTAGAGACTTCACAAACATTTTTATTATTATTTGTCTGGCATAGTCATCTACATTAATAATTATCTACACTAATATTGTAAAGGAAAAATATGTATATTTTTATAATAAATAAACTCAAAAAGCACTGGACTGCTTCTGTAAATTCTTTCAACTTTCAAATATATTATCAGTATTATCACAGAGAATCAAAGGATTTACAGTCACACAAGCATTTTGTGTTACATACATACATAACTTAGAAGATTTTATTTATTGGGATGAAAGAACACCTGATAAATAAACCCCTCTAGTTTAAAGTAACCCAATTTAAACAGATGAACCGTTAAAGACGAATGAGGAATAAAATATACGAGTAGCTCAAAAAACATTGCAACGCTCGCGAGCGGGGTCGGACTGAAAGCGTTCATTAGATGAAGGCGAAATTAAGTAGGCAATTGTTTAAAGAAGACCGAACTCGCTAATTAAAACCGACTTTATTTGTTAATTGTTTATGATCCCGGGGTTTAACTAAACAAATATTACACGAATTGAACCCAAAAACAATCGGGTTTATTTAGTTTGTAAGTTGTAACTAATTAAAGTTTCTAGTTGTTTATTCGCTGCTGTTGTGGTAGATGGAAGGTTAATATTTGATTTGGATTCGGTGTTCGACTAGATAAACCGCTGGGTTGTACTAGAGCATACTTACGTTACGTAACTTATTCAGATATTGGTCGCATATCGCTGCGGCGCAGGGTGCTGATCCGGCTCGCGTAAAACAATGAACTCGGGGTCTAGTTTTCAATTGGTCCCGCGATAAAAGCTTCCAAACAAAATGCCTCCTAACTGAAAGGGGATTAGGGACCCCATCGCGTTCAACAAGCTTTAAACGAACCGTGCCAGCACTTTTAGCTGCTGAAAATAAGAGGACACTTGATGAGTGATTTTTATGCAGAAAGTTTATTTGTTTGAGTTGTTTCATGTTTATTTTAGTGCGAATTTCAAAAGGCATATACTTTGGTGGATGTTGAAATAAACACATTTCCCAGGAAGGAAAAAATAAAAAAATCGGAGTAATTTTTACAAACGTCTGGACTGAACCTAGGTTTTTCATGATAAATAAAAATGACGGCAGTTAAATATCGAAAGACATACAAACGTTGAGTTTGGCTCGACGACGAGAGGAGTTAGGAGGAGTGTTAGACTGAACTGCGACAAAATAACGCACGAACCGAGGGAGCTAAGTGAAAGCGAGTGCCAAAACCATTTATGTGTTTTTATAAAATATTTTGCTGCCTTTCTAAGAAAAGCCTGGATTTAGTCCTGACCATTTGCGTGAAGCAACCATTGTTTAGAGTACCTAACGCTTGGTTTTTATTGCGAAGCAGGTTTCTTGTGATACCGATTACGCTTTACAATATTATTTATAATAGTTTAAAATATTCTAGAGCGCAGTTTTCTCAAAACTAATCAGTAAGTATCATGAAATATATTTGATGTTATAATTTGTTGGAAACAATTAATTGGGGTGCGCCAAAGTTCATATAAAATTACAAATTAAATTATTGGAACTCCGAAAATGTATCTCATAACATTTTACATCATAAATATCATAATGATCACTCTTCATAATCAATATTAATCATACACCTGTTTATTTTCAGGATTTTAACAATATCCAACTGGTAAATAAGGTTAGGTTAGGTTTGTTTTATAAACGTCCTAAAATCAGAACGGTTTCAGTTAAATTCACTTTAGGAGTTGCGATGATTATGAATAACAATTATGAACAAAAAAATTATGAGTGAATTTATTCGGAGTAATGCTGAGTATAGTCACAAATTAAATGAGCCAATATGGACCACATTAATTGAAATGTAATACCCGTTCAATAAGTGACAAAAATGCTACGATGAACGTGATTTGATTAGACAACAAAATTTCTGAAGTAATTCACCACTATAAGGATTTTAATACCGACCGGTTATTTTTTATGTCACTACTTTTACACTGCCAGCTTAAACCTGAAAACAAACGAACGATGCCCTTGGGTTTAAACAAATAATATATAAAACTGCAAAGTCAGTAAGCCTTGACGCAGCGAAGTTCTCAGCAATATCTAGGCAAATCTCTTCGCGCTGCACATTTCTTAACACTTTAATCTCGTTACATTTTTCAGCTTCATGTACGAGCGTTAGTTAGGTGTCGGGAGAAGTTAAAAGTTTTAGCTGGGGAAGTTTCTAACGAGCGAGAAACACGGTGATCTAACAAGCTCACGGTGGGATTCGTGGAGTTGGGGTGAACGATTTAGCAATCTGCACGCGTTTTCTTGAACTTTATTCACGTTTGCTCTTACTTACTGCTTATTTTAACTTCAAAGCTTGTACGTACTAATATTATAATTGTATGCTAAAGGAACTAAATGAGCTAGTTGTACTTAATACAGTAACAGGTCAAGGCGTGTCACTATATTGTGTAAAACGGATAGAGTAAGGAATGAAAAGAGAGAAATGTGGACTGAAAGAAAATGTACTCGTAGCGACTAAGATTGAAAAGGGCATTCTTCGATGGTTTGGTCATTTGGAAAGAATGGATGAAAGAAGATTGTCGAAAGAGACAGGACGAGAGTGAGTGGAAGAGTTAGAAGGGGCCGCCCCCTAGGCGTAATTTTTTTAATCAAATCGAAGCAATACTGGAAAGGGGCCGAATCTTAAGTAACCAAAACCGATGTGCATGCATGACACGATTTATGAATCTGGAAGAAGCGAAAGAGATATTATGGTAGGATCATTGGAAATAACTGAGGCCCTAGCCAAGATGCGTACGCTAACAAGCGATTCGATTCGTTTTGTTTTTAAACCAATCGCGTCACTGGTAGATCACGTCATTCGAAAAGTCACGTGATCTACCAGTGATGCGATTGGTTTAAAACCAAACGAATCGAATCGCTAGTTAGCGAATGCATCTTGGCTAGGGGCTCTGGTCGCTGCCTACCCCTCTGGGAAACAGGCGTGATTTAACGTATGTATTTATTATTTTTAACACGGCCGCCATTACTGTCAAGTAAATGAGAGCTATCAAAATGTTGACGATACAAAAACACGTCAAAAACAAGAAGATTTTACTGATTTTTTTACTCGACTGCGCCATAGCCAAAAATAGGTACAGTCTATAGTAGGGTACAACATACAGGTTATTGCCCACGACCAGCGATTACCGGGTACGCATTTTGACACATAACTTAGGTCCTATTGTCGGAAGTCCGAAAGTATTTCAAATACCATTTTACATCATAATGATCACTCTTCATAATCAATATTAATTAACCATACACCTGTTTTTTTTCAGGATTTTAATAATATCCGACTGGTAAATAAGGTTGAGTTAGGTTAGGTTTGTTTAATAAACGTCCCTAAATGAAGGGTTTCAGAAAAGAGTACGAGGGAAAAAATATGAAGAGTGATTATTATGAATACAAATTAGTAGTAAAATAAAAACCATGAATAAGTATTTTATGTGAGCCAATAAGGAACGGTGATTACCCACTACATTTTTTAGAGACCGCAATCATAGCAAAAAATATTCGCTTACAAAGAGACATAGCTTTGTTACTGCTTGATACACTTAATGTAATTTGGGCTTGATGCCTAATATATACTTATGCTGTTGAATGTTATGCTAACAAAGTTGTTAATTTAAACTACTTAATGTGCCTAAGCATTTTATTAAGTACGAGTATATCATAAAAACAAAGGCGGTAGCTGAAGAGCACACAGTATTCGCCTAAAAACTGATTGTGCAGTTTGGCGAAGAATTATATAGGTATCTCATGCCAAATAAATTATTGATTATTATTTTAGATAAACAAACTAGTAAACATCTTAGCTTGATTGTGCAGAATGTGGTTACAGAATTATCAACAAGTTTTTTAGATTTGTTGGTATTTCTGTAGCTCCGCCTACCCCACTCTGGGAATGAAGGCGTGATAATATGTATATGTGTTATTTAAGATATTTACTTTAAATCTGTAGTTCAAGTTTTTTACAATAAATATAAATATGTAAAAGTAAAATAACAATACTCATTATTATTATTATTACTAATGTAGCAAATATTTTTTAGTGATAGCAATCTCGAAAAAAATAAAGTGGGCAATCACTGGTCGCGGGCAATAACTGTATGGCTTACCCTATGTATACCTACATGTGTTATCAAAAATCGAATGTTCCACTCTAACTTCTTAACTCTCGAAGCGATTTTGATAAATGTGGTGATAAAGATATTAAAACAATAAGGTTACTCGAGTTTATTTATCAGTATGGGCAATCGAGTTTGAATATTAAACGTTTAAATAATAACAATTCTAAGGAAATCTAGTTTGAATATTAAACGTTTAAATAATAACAATTCTAAGGAAAAAAAACAAGTTATTGAAAAGATTTTCGCCTATAAGTCATGTTGAATTCTTGAAACTTTGTATTATTTATAGAATTAAAATTGTTTCGAATTTAATGTTTACTACGAAAAAAAAATAGAATAAGACATTCTAATACTAAACCAAAATGTTACTTAACTTAAAAGCATGAAAAACTGGTATGTTGAAAGTAATTTAATATCGTAGCTATGTAAGCTTAGAAGTACGAACTAAAATGCTTTTAATTACTTGAGTCGCTACAATTATTGAGTCGTATATCTTTTACCTGACTAGACCCTTCACGCTACACCGTACAAAGAACTACTAACGTACTTGGGTCAAACACACTCTTAAAAACAAAAGTTGTCTCTCCTGTGGTCAATAGTTACAAGCTTGTGTGCATATAAGTTATGTTTTTATATGATAGGTCTAAAGCAGTCCTGACGGCGTTTTTGCGGGAATGGGCTTAGCCAGAAAATTAGGCCTTAAAAACGTTAACTTTCGGTGTGTCCACAGAAAAGACGGTAACCTAAATCTGTGTATGACCCACTTAGGTAAAATTCGTTAAAAAATGTCTAGATTTTAATTAAAGAAAGACCTCTCAGTAGCCGCGACCTCGATTTTTTCTTTTAAACATTCCCTTTGTCTTAATCAAAGTTCAGTTTCCGTATTTTCAGACTTCACGTTATGCAAATGCTCCGGCAAATTAAAGAAAAGTTCAGAAGTAATTTAAACTTGAATTCCCTTCGCAGGTGTTGCTTGGATTGAATGAAGGTATTAAAATAAATACGAGTGGTGCGTTTGATTATGGGAGTTATTCCTGAGGGCCTATTCAGGATATTGGCTGGATTCCTCGACAATCGGGGCCTAATCGCCCAGTCCTTTATCCGGATCTTCGGGGTTTCAAATATCTTTAATGTGTTACGCGGCCGTTTAACGGCGCCTCGAATTATTTCAGATAGACCGGAGTAATGTTACGGCTGTCATAATGATGGAGTTTTTCTTGCTTGATGACATGAAATTATCTTCGTGGCGATAATACTGAATATAAACTTCGTCAGTACCTAATTCTCTGCCCTAGTCATTTTCTATCCTAGTCATGTGACGAGGATAGAAAATGACTAGGGCAGAACATGAATAGCATAAAACATGTCCAAAGCGGAACATGACTAGGATAGAAAATGACTAGGGTAGAACTTGACTAAAGCCGAACTAGACACCCAACTATCAACCCCCTAATACTATGATTCAGCTATTTTTGAAACAGGGACAGTCAGTGCCAACTACACGATAGTGGTTACTACTGTAGTAAGTTTTTGCTATATAGCAGAAAAATGCTACGTAGCAGCGTAGCACTGCACTCGTAGCATTGCTGACACTGAATGTTTTAGATAATGATATAGAGATGACAGTCATTGAGACAATGTATATCGAGCGTACATCATCACTAAGTATTATATTAGTATCTCCTTATGTATGTCCATAATATATTATATATTACTATTGTCAACCAATTCCTGAAGGAGGTAACTACGATTAGCTAGCTAGCTAGCTATTATTTGTGTTTATCTCTCCGTACAAGTTGTAGATAATGTAGGTAATATAGCCGCAATAATATTTGATATTCCAAAAAATATTCCTTAGTTTTAATAGTTATACTTCTTTTACTTTAAAAGCGGGCCTGTTAGTAATTCACCGTCAAAATCGTAATGCATCTGATACACAAAAGCTTTTAACACAAATGTCAGCGTTTCCAGTTTCTTGACAATGACAATTATAATTGGCGCTTTACGCCAGCCTTTCCTAATGCGACCTCCGGTAAAACAGTTTTAACTCAGATTTGCTTCACGCAAAATTAGTCTGTTTTGTAATACATTAACAACCCAATCTGGAATCATAAATAATTGTTATTTAAGGTTTTACGTAATTGCAGTGACAATATGCCGACGATGGCCGCCAGATATGGGGCGACACATATGGATAATTAAATGCAAATGATATCAACGCACATGCGTGTCATGTCCGCACTCATGCGTGAATCTATTTATTTGAATTTAAATTAAATTTGCGGTATATATCCAGGGATGAAACTGTGCTAGGGACGAATAATGTAAAGCCGAATTAGAAAAATGCTCTCACAAATCGCGGATGATAAGGAAAGTATCTTTGGAGCACTAAATTGGAAACTTTTAACTTTTCTTGTATTTGTGACGAAAATGGTAGAATGAAATAAAGCTCAAATTATGTCAAACTTGGAAATTTAAAATGCCCAAGAATGTATGTAACTAACCTACATTGTATACGAAATCTTACATCATTATGCCGTGTTAATTATTTTGTTAGTTTCTATGTTTCTGATTATAACTTACCAGATTTTAGTTTTTCCACATTTTATTCTTAAGAGGCCGTATACGAAATTTTGCCGATTACGCTGATTTACGTAATTTTACAGACGTGGTTTTACAGTTGAAATACTTTATTTCTACAAAATTGAATGCGCAACACGAAAGATAATTAAAATTTTCAACGAATGTATGAGCTACTTTTTTGTTTTTATTATTTGTTTTTGATTAATCGACCTGAAACCGGCGACTGTTTTGTGAATTTTGCTGTAAGAGGCTTAGAATATCGCATATTCACGAATCGTTTTAACGTCTACAAGGTATGAAAAAATTACAATTTATTGCTGTAACTGTCGTCTAAAAAATGTATGTTTTTTGTGTAAAAAAATAACTAATTTGGTAAATTTGAGTAGAAAATGAGCAAAAAATTGTTTCTGATTTCGGCTACTAAAAACTCTCGTTCATAAAATGAAAACAACAGTAATAAACTTCAGTTCAAAATCAATCCAGTAGCTTAAAAAAGCATCCAAAAAATTAAGAAAAAAAATTAATTTATAATGTTTTAAAACAACCTAAATTTTGCATTATAACACTCGACAAAAATAAAAAACTGGCTCATTCATTCGTAACTTATTTATTCGATCATAACTGTAATGATATTTCATGATGTGCATTAAAACTTTTCTATAAGTTTTAATGCACATCATGAAATATCATTATTTTAACTGTAAAATCTAAAGCAGTATTTTAACTGTAAAATCACGAAAATAAGCAAAACTGACATAATTTCGTACACGGCCTCTTAATAACTGGAAATATTTTGTCAAAATGAACGTGAGTTATAGCCAAACTCACAACATACAGCAATCATAGAATACAACTCAAAAATACGATTGAACTTGTGTATACATAATATCGATAGATCGTAGGGAATATTATATTTTTCATCTTATGTATACAAGAATTAAAATTCAAAGGGAAATATTTATTTCCATTTCATAAAAAGTAAATAAGACTGAAGAAAACTAATAACAAGAAAATTAATCATATTCTGCCCCTCCAGATTTCGAAGTTTAAACCTGATTGGTGATTAATTATTAAAGTAACAATTGAATCCAAAACCTTTTCCAAGATTAACTATTAAAATCTGATTACCTTTTAATCAAAATAATAGGTTTTTTAGAAATAATATTTATGAACTATTGTATAATTTGTTAGAGGTAATCCAGATGACCAAAAACTAACTAGTGTGTAAGTGAAGGTGTAAACATAGCGACCTTGAGAGAAAAATGGGAGGTAGGTGATATATTGTCGTGGTAATGACTATGTCATAGTCCTGTGGGGCTAGACAAGTTGCATTCGACAATCGTCAGCGATTATGTTTCGATTGAAAAATGTATGCAATTGGCGTAAGCCACCGAGATAGTAAACACGTGATTATCTCGGTGGCTTATGTCAATTCCATACATAAGTCTATCGAAACATAATCGCTAACGATTGTAGAATGCAACTTGTCTAGCCCTACTGTAACGAGAAAACATTTAGGTAAGTTTAAATGTTTAGGACTTTAAAGCAATTCGAAGACAAATAAAGAGTGTAGACTCATGTGAAAAACATGGGAGTCAATCACTTCCTCGCCTTTGGTGCGAAATAAACCACATTGTGGCTAGTGCCTTTGAGCCAATGCCTTATCTTGTCTAATGCCAGCTAAACTAATAATTATTTTCAGTGTGAATATAATTAATTCTACTCTTAGTACAAAATGCAAATTTTATTGATGGTTTATCGAACAACTGAAATTAAACGCTGCCTTCGGACGTAATCCTCAATTTTGATAATAGCAATTTGGTTTTATCTTCGACGTCAATCCCAGATTATCCTCCTATTTAATTTGGATGGGAACTCGCTGAGTTTTTAATATGAGATATGAAGCTATAGGTAAAAAATCACTTGAACGATGCGGTGAAGCAAACACAACGATTTAGAATAAATTGACTCTCACGAAACACGGTGCTTGCGTAAGATCGAATGCTAGTTATTCATTTGAAGATTTTTAAGTGGCTATACACACACCTTTTAAAATACAGTGTGTATACAAAACTGAAACAACTAAGCGACTTATTCATGACGAGGAACATTATTAATTAAAATTTAAAACAGCTTGTGTATTGTCGAGGTGGAAGGTAGATAAGCTATATTGAGCTATTTATAGTAGAGGCCTACACCCGACTCGTTGCCTTCTCTTTTATGGTTGTCATTTATGTAATTATAATTATTGATAATCCCATGTAACGTACATATGTTATAGGAGAACGCTTCTGGCACGCAGGTATATCATCACTTGAAAGGAGATTTTGGCTATGGATGGCATATGGGTATATACCTACTAAAATAAAATTAACTATAATATCTACGATGATGATTTGCCATGGTTGTGTATCTCCTAGGTACTCTTAAATACTTATGAATGCACGAATTTAATTACTATTAAGTAAGGTACACTAACAAAACACGTATAGCAAGTAATAAGTAAGTACTATACCGCGTTAAGTCAGGTTTAATCAACGTTAATATTAATGAAAAGACAAACACCTTACTTGATAAGCAAGCCAAAAGTAAACCTGTCTGTAACCCGAGCACAAACTTTTTGACGTGTTTTAGCATCGTTTTTAACTTGGCCACCATTATTATCAGTAACAATTAATTATTATGGTGAATGTTATGTACTCCGTAATTGTCGTGTATATCAGATGATTGTACCTACAATCTAAATCATGTCTTTGAAGTGCTACAATATATATTAAATAAATAAATAAACAATAAGAGTTATTAAAAGTTGACAATACGGAAACACGTCAAAGACGATATCGTTACTACCGTGTAGAATCCCAGCACTGCTCAGGGTACTTTTTTGTTTTGTAACGATTAAAAATATTTAATGTTTATATCTCTTCAGATTGTCACAACAATCAGTCTTTAAACTTGGAACAGAAGCTTAAATTCAGAAGAATCTTAACAATATAACGATTAAAATATCTACGAGAAAAAAAGTTGTGTACTTTTGTCCCCGTGATATTTATTTGGTTTTCTAAGTATTTTGATGCAGTAGTTTGTGTGATCCCGTAAATATGTAAAAACCATTACACAAAGACCATTTTAAATTTAAATTAAAACCAGAGAAAATGTCGCATAACTGCAAGTTCCCGGTAGAGTTCCTTAATGCATTTGCTAATATACTACGAGACGCCGGAGAGTCTTAGCTGCGGCCTCAGGCCCTCGGCACGCCCGCCCGGGGCGCTTCGAGTTCATTACCAACGTCATAATTAACTTCTAATACAAACTCAGCATGGATAACAAATACGTGTTTTAACTTGTTTTTTGCGGAAGGAAACATTCTTGATTTTTTATTTGATAAATACGCCAACACAAGGAACATATTAGTTTTTGTAATTATGTATAGCACTTATGCATACATTTTTGTTTTATAAGTACATAATAATATGCTAATGGCGTATTTGAGCCTGCCTCTTTTGATTATTTTGTCGGAAAATAAATTATTTATATTCGATTACAATCTTTTCGTACACGGATTTTTTTAAAGTATGTCAACAAAAGCAATTACAAATACAAACACAAAACATAAATAACTGTTTTGTTTGTCCAAATTTTCAAAAGTTACAAAATTTATTATTTCTGGAACCTAATATAAGGGTCATTCACAGATTTAGGTTACCGTCTTTCCTGTGGACACACTGAAAGTTTACGTTTTTAAGGCCTAATTTTCTGGCTAAGCCCATTCGCGCAAAAACGCCGTCAGGACTGTTTTAGATCTATCATATAAAAACATAACTTATATGCACACAAGTTTTTAACTATTGACCACAGGAGAGACAACTTTTGTTTTTAAGAGTGTGTATGAGCTATAAACTGCAGTTTCTGTAGGTGTGTGGATCTCTATAAATGTTTTGAAAAGTAAAAGGGGCTCCGAAAAAAAAATACTTATGGATATTCAGACAAATAAAACAGTTCAAACCCAGGATACCCTTAAGAACATAGTCAGGTATCAAGACAAGAGATTAAGTATATTGTATTGTAAAAAAATATGTTCTTTGATTCATGACTTCGAAAACATGATATCAAATGCCGCAAGAATCAACTTACCATGACCTAAGTTCGACATAAAAAACAATAAATGAACAAAACTGCGCATCCTTCTTATATAAAAATAGTAATTCCAAGTTAATTGCTCCGGCGCCGCAATAATAGAGCACTTAAGTTATAACAGTCGCGTGCCAGAGATCTGATACACGCTGCGATGCCGTTTCCTAACCTCATTAGGGAGGGGAAAACCGATAGAGCATCGTAAACTTTTACTGCCCATAGCAAGTGTTGTGCGAATAATTCGTGACACTATGTTTCTGATTAAATAAACCTTTTTTTTCTTGCTTATAAATAATCAATGAAAGTGTTAAAGGTATGGCACATGGAGGGTTTATAATTCTGTGTTTTGTAGTTGAAGTAATAGTGTACATTTTATATCTGTATAAAATATCTGATGGGCGAATTCACTCATTAGGAAATAAGTTTGGTAAACACTATAATGGATAATACAAATTAACTAAATAAATAGGTAATTGCATTACAACATTCATTTGATACTCGCAAATTTTTCATGTACAGTCGAGTTCAAAAGTATGAATACACTTTAGTACCTTGTCTATTTAACGTCATGTTTAAACTGCCATATGAAATTATCCAAGCGATTAAAGTGACAAGGTACTAAAGTGTATACATACTTTTGAACTTGACTGTACTATTATATACTTGTACAAAAATAATCTCTTTCCTTTATTAAATCGTTAAAACATTACGTCAAATGATTTTAACGCTGAGAAAGTCGCAGAGATGACGAAACAAAACTGATATTTTGTTGACGTGTAATAGTGCCCGTGCGGCATACTTACTGAAAAAACATCTTTTATCTTTATCGTTAAAATGCTGGCCTGTTTTTTTCATGAAAAGATGGTTGCAATTTCGTCCCTTAGCTTACAACACCGCTCAAGTCGAAAATGGCGGTTTTTACATTTAAAATTAAATTTTTAGAATTTAGAATTTGTTAAAATAAAGTAAATTGTCAAAATAAGTATAAATAATTATTTCTTAACCGCTAACTAGAGTATGTATTAGGTTATGACAGGAATAATCCCCAGATTTTTTAAAATAGACAGTTTTTTACGTCTCCTGTAAAGTTGGTAAAAATGACTTAGGCGGTGTTGTAAGCTAAGGGACGATTTGTAGCATACGATTTCAGGTCACCCTTAAATGTGTTTTTACAAAATGTTTCAAATCTAGTGTCGGGATTGTCCAATATTCTCGAAAACTTAGCATACAAATTATTTTTCGGCTGTCCTTTTATATTTCCACAAACCCTATTGATCTGTTTTGACAGACCAAAAAAAAACTTTACCATTTTACACATAAAACACACATGGTTGACTGAATACAAATATCGAATAACTCCCAAAACGACATTTATTTAAGTTTGATATTTGTTAAAACATAGTATTCTTTGATCTTAAACGAAGACCCCGAGCGACACGAGTAGGTCGTCAAGTCACAGTCACCCGTGACAAAATCCAGAAGGCAACATCGTAAAACTTAACGGGTCACACATAAACGCGGTAATGGAAGGTACGGCTTTATTAAGAGCGACACGGTTCCAGCCGGCGCATTCCTAGGACCCCGCAGTTAAAATAAAAACAAAATATTACCTACGTCATTAAAAACTCTATTACCACGGCACATGCTAGAAATTTGGGTTTTGTCAAATGAGCAAGTTCTCAAAACGCCTAACGAGGTCGTTTGCTTCCAAAAGCTTCACGTTTTAATTCGGAATGTTAAAACATGAATTCGTTTTTGTTGTAATTCTACATAGAATGTAATTAACTCGCCGGTCTCTCTTTTCTGGAAGTTGGTATTAAAACCTGCTAGGTTAGACTTAATGGTTCTATTCTAATTGGTAAAACGGGAATGTGTTTATATCAGCCGCCGTTACTGTCACGTAAATAAGAGCTATAATATAGTATCGTTGACAATACGATAACATGACAAAAGCAATATGGTTATACCGAGTAGAACAGAGCCACAGGTAGACACAAGTTTTTATTTAACGTAAGTGTCTTTCCCTCGTCATCACATCATGGTTATTCATGAGGTAGGGTTAACTTATAGTCGTGTATTAAGTTTCCGCGGCAGGCTAAAGCACCCTCGTCAGGATATGAGGCCAGTATATTAACCCTAAGTTCCTTAATAAAAGGCCAGCATGCTCGTAACAGCTCCATAAAGCAGCTATGAACCGTCTTATTAAACCTGCCACGCGGTCGGACGTGACGTCGTAATCATATACATCTGCCATTATGACGTGTGGTTTCACGTCTAGTAATGAATATAAACACCCCTAACCCTGGGTTCCTATATTCAAAACGCCTCGTTAAAATGAGACGTGTCGTTGTAATTTGACATTTGCAACATACAAAATGTGTCAAATTTTAAAGAGATGTCACATTTTAACGAGACTTTTGAATATACGAACCCAGGGTAAGAGTTCCACTGAATAATACTAAATAACCTTCAAATATTACATTTGGCTCCGTTAGTGCTCCTTAACAAATACCGGCAGTATTTTGTACTATCATTCTGTACAGAGTGAGTTTTAATCCCGTCAGTTTTATTCCATACGCATTCACAGCCGCTGCTTTGCTTCGGCCTTTTCTTAGGTGCCGCTGCCTTTGGTTTACACGTAGCTCGTATACTGTTATAGCATTCGCGTTCAAGGCACTAGTGGGTGAAAGTCAGAATGCCGACTGTGAATGCGTTAAACTCTTGTTTAACCCATGGGACCCTTGGGCAAGTTGACCAGAAACTTATACAGTAAAAGGAAAAATTATGCCAGGTTTGATAGTGAACCACGTTCATCCAGATTATTTAATTCATCCCATGCAAATACCACCTTTTTTCAACGTTTGTTTGTTAGACTGAAACTGGTTCTTTGAAATCCAACATTGCTAATATACTTTGTAGAAAATATATACTGTACTCAAATTCTATTGTGTACTCTATTCCATGAGGAATAACTAGACTAACTTTCAAGTTACTTCTTTCTGGTGAAGTCTAGTTATAATACTGCACTCGAACATGTTAACACCTGAATATTAATTACTTTATTTAGCATCAACTAACCTATAGATTAGATTATATAGATTAGATATAGATATATGTATTATCATAAGTCCATAAAAAGGTACAGGGTTGATTACCATATGCCCCTGGAACTTCCAGTGTATACCATATCTAAACCTTCTTAGAGGTTTTGGAAAGCGGTGTGAGATCAAATTACTTAGGACCACTGACATCGAAATCTGTGATTTGATACGGGTACCTCAAAGAAGACCTTGTTTTTTGTTCGCTGTAAGTAGTTCGCTTCATGTGATGTTCCTACTCCGTTTTCAACCTGTAGGTATCATGGACTAAGTTTACTTTCAAGTAAGTGTGAAGCTAAATCGCTGGGTGCGAAGTGTCCGTTGTTCCACACAGTTACTTTAGATCGTTGCTCCAATGTCCCGAAGTTAACCCATTGTCATACCACTCGAACAAAACGCGCCCTTGCATTGTTATGGTAATACCCGGCCAAGTTTCACCCACAATATAATACAGAATAGATTTCTGCGATAACTCTCAAGTGTTATGAGAGCTTTAGATACACTTTATGAACTGAACTGCTTTGTAAAACAAAAAGACAAATACACTAAGGTTCTCCTTAATTAAATCCCGAGTTGTTGCGGTGCGGATTAGTGATGAAGTTGGAAACAAAACTAATTAGACCCTTATTAAGCAGAAAATATCAGAAGTTATTGGGGATGGCCGTAATTGCTAATATCGAGCGACATGTCGGGCAGCGCCGTCGGATCGGCCCTCGTCAAACAATGACAGTTGCCCAACTAATTTTGGTCCAGTTCGCGAGGGTCCGGATATATTGCGGAGAATGCTCGCTACTTGTTTATGTGGAGGGGAACTTCTCAATGACCACCTGCGTAAATGAGATAAACCTAGGTAATAAGCCAAGTTCATTAGCTAAGCCAGTGTAATTACTATGGTACTTTAACGCATGTGTATGCTTTTGTAATGAAATTAACAAATTTGAGCGTTCACACTGCGCGAACAGCACGTACAATGTGATTGCGAATAGCAGAATGCCAATGATTATTACGTTTATCCAGTCAATACCTTATGCCAATTTGCGGCTTAAAGTCAGTCGGCAGACTGTGAACCGAAGCAAAATCTAAGATGACTTGGAGTATTGAAGCATGGCTAAAAGTTCAAAAAAATATCTTTTAAAAAAATATATAGTTTCTTAACTTTAAAAGATCAATAGTAACAAAAATATAAATTAGTTCCCAGTATTTAATCGATCACGTGCGCCAGTGTTATCACACTTTTTAGTGCTACAAAGTGTTCATAAACCCTCCCAAAACTTTGAAATCACATTTGCTATGACGTTCCGGGAACATTCGATATTCCAGAAGCGAGAGTGTCATATGAATTTTATTAAGGTCCGAACTTCTAGGGACCGCAAACCATCGCTGTATAGTCGCCCACAGGCAGCGTTTCATTTGAATGAATTCGGAGTATTGCAATAAAAACAGCCCGACTGATTGCGCTATATAATTTATATCAGGGAGTTTTATTCAAAGGGGCTTTTGCGAAATGTGGTCAGCCCAAAAAAACCCGATAAACAATGCTTATTAATTTACGAAGTGTAGGTTTGTAGAAAAGTATTCCCAGATATTTAGCTCGATGGCCAATGATCACCGAACCGACCCCCCGCTTCCTCTAGATTCCCGTTACTTTCACGCTTGTCGTTAATCAGAACCAAAATTATAAATATATATATTATGTTTAAACTTTGTAAAATTTTCGCACCACAAAGTATGTACAAGTATCGACGAAGCTATTGCTCTGCCTGAAGGTGAAGTGAAATGTTACAACGAAAGTTATTGAGAATAATATCAGGTTAAAGCATGCGTTAAATAAACCTTAAAAGATCCCATCGATACCAACGTTAGGCGGGGCGCTCTCTGATTTATGGTTTAATAAGCATCGCGGCTCCGTTCCGATCGCAAAAAGAACACGTACGTAGCAATCAATACCTGCGCAATACGTTTACTCCGAGCTGATCGCGTCAACCAGCCATAAAGACACGCACTCGCTATTTACGCATTGCTGGGACTTTACGCACTCACGAGGGAGTCTATACCGACATCATGTTCCTCGTAATTTCGACTTTGCGACGCCTCGATCTTTTAACTTGCTCGTAAAAAGGTTATTCTCAAAACTTGATTGCGTCGTACTTCCAACGGATATAACGGAGGTGTTTATCTTTACGTCGCCTTTGCCATTTTTATGCCGCAATAAAATGTTTTCCGTCCATGCCGATGTGTCGTAGTTTCGGTTGTAACTTCCGTGATATTTTACTTCTATATTTTTATTGTATGATAGTTTCTGTGATCTCTGGTTCGAACGATCAAAGTCGACGAAATTCATTGTAAGCACACGCTTTATTGAAATGCGATGACAATTTAATTTGAATACGTCTTTGTGAAGAAATATAGAAAAGAAAGTCGTTATTCGTTACAGAAGACCTAAAGATCAAAAAGCTTTGGATCAATGCCCTCCCTTACTCGTGTATCAGGCCGTTACAGTCTTTAAATATAAAGTTAAAGTCTAAGTCCTTAAAGAAATATATTTTGTAATAGCAATTTATTTGGTATTTATTTTCGCGTTGGCGCGACGTTACGTTTAGAAGATTGTTAAAGTACCTATAAAAACCATCAGAAGGGCTTCTTGGCGGATTTTCATTGGGCACTCGACTCAACAACCTTGCGGCTTAAAAACTTTACTATCGTTTAGAAGTTATAATCAAAATCACGTAACGCGGTTTTCGCCTCTGTGAAACGTATTCCTAATTTTTAGCCACTCTTGACTTCGTGTGGTTGGGAGAATAATAACAGAAAACGTTAATTTATTTATTTAGGAACGGGACCGCAAACCTAATTAACACGTGCCGAGGCTTTATTACGAAATGCTTACTTACTTTCTAATCGGGGTTCGGTTTAACTAAATCACGTTTTTGATCTAGCAAAACCATTATACTGAGGTTATGGAGCAGGCATTTGAATTCATTCCAGAACTAAACCCGGTTAGGCTACGATTTTTTTTACAAAAGATTTCACAACTAGTCACAAGATTATTCAATTCATAATTAAAACTATACAATTAAACTCAAGCTCCAGTTTTTTTTGGTAATTACGAATAACCTTCAGCTAGTAAATAAAGTGCATTAGTGTTTGGTGGTCTATCGTAGTTTAGGGAATCTACCCGTAAGGCACCGAATTCGACCTTCCGCGGTCACCAAACGAGTTTACATTGACTCTGACGGCGCGGAGGAAAAACATCGTAAGGAAACCTGCACATTTGGACAGCTGAGTGTTTGAGGGTATAAAAGACTCTAAAGGTTCGAAGTGTACCTGAAAAGGTCACTGTCTTATAAAACAAGATATGAATAAGTAGTAAATATTATATGTACCTACTTGAGTATTAATTAGAAAATAAACAAAAGTTCCAGCAACGCCAATCTTTTAATTCGACGTCTACCTCTGTTGTTTTGTAATCCCCTAATGGCAGCGACGAAATGATTTGGTCGCAATAAAATAATCGGAAAATTACGTTATATTATAATAATAAGAGGTCACAGCTAATGGGTTGAAATACATAAGTACCTACTATCAATAAATTGAGGGATCGTTTCCACACCACAAACGTAACAACATTTATTCTACAACTTTTGGAAATAACTTATTGTTAACTTAATATTAATGAATTTAGATTTTCCAAGCAAGCAATGTATTGCGAAAACTACGAAGTTTGTAGGCTGACAGTAGATGTCAACTAGACTATTGGATGGAGTACCTACATTGAAAATCCTATTTAGTTTGTTCGAAAAAATCCCAAATAATAAATTACACATTTAGAAACGATCCCTCAATTTATTGTTCCTATTACAGGCCACACGCGGTATAGCTGTCTCCTTATAAATAGCAAAGCAGCTTAACTTTGAATTAAGGTTTTGGCAGCGCGCCGAATGCTTCAACACTAATCTGTGGGATCTATTTTCAATAATTAATAAGTATTGATTTTTTTTGGTAATTTAGTTTCACACAAAAAGCAAAGCCAATTAGTGCTCCCGTCCGCGTGACTTCACCTGAGCAGCGAATCAATTAAGTTGGGATTCCATTGGCCTGCGTTCAAAGGTAAACGTTTAGTTTTATTAAAAACTAATGGAATAAATTAAAGTTTAATTAATAGAATAGAAGTTTCACATGCTACCTAGACCTATACCTAGTTCGTGTTTATTAGGGTTCCGTAGTCAAACTAGGAACCCTCATAGTTTCGCCATGTCCGTCCGTACGTCCGCAGCCTAGCGCAGAGACTCTTAGTACTACAAAGCTGTATTTGCCATGAATATGGATACATGTTGGTCCCGTCAACAAAGTGGTACAATAAAATAAAAAAAAATTTTTTTAGGGTACCTTCCCTACACATAATGTGGGGATGTATTTTTTTCTCGTCTACCTAATGTGGGGTGTCGTTGGATAGCTCATTTAAAAATATTTTTTTGATCAAGGGATCCGTTTATGAAAATTACTTAGTAAAAATCAGAAAAAAAACTTAAATGAAAGCACATATAACGAACTTATAAGGGAAACTATCACGGCTAAGTAGACATCATTGGTTCTTGAGATACAGGCGATTAAAGTGTTTATACCTACTAAAATCATCTAAGACGGCACCAAATGACTTTAAATAGAAAATTAGTTATTACTTATAAATTTTTATGTTTGCAAGTATTTAACGGCTTCGGAACACTACACTGAGCATGGTCAGACATGCTCTTGCCCGGTTTTTTACTAAGCATCTGCAAACTTCTAGCCAAAAAGTGACAGTAGGGGACGTAGACATAAATGAATATGACCGGTCTTACTTAGCTCTGGTTCGATAATATTAATAAAGTGTATTTGAACGTAAGCGAGAACATATAGTACAATAACCGATGTTACTGGTATTCGTTTTCTTAAAGTAAGGACTAACTGGTGACTGGTCGCATCTTTAGAATTATAGTGACCTAATACACATATTGTGATTTACGACTTAGGTCTCTATAATACTAAATTTATGACTCGAAATCGAAAGCTGAAAATGTTTGAATTGGGTCACTACAATTCTAAATGTGCGTGGTGATCATTATAAAATCCTAGTCAGTGGGATTGTAATCAATCAATCAATCACTTATTTTACATAAAACATGGTATATACATACAGGTATTAAGGTTAATAATTAAGTATCACATGTAAATCATGCAAATTTTAGCAAAAGAATTGAAAAATGATGTTATATGAATATTTATTTCACGAACAAATTTCACTAATTGTTTCTCCAAGTCCAACTTGGGTTTACACTTGTTTATACTCGTTATTTAGACAAACATGTTTTAAAAGAAATTTACAACAAAAGTGTATTTTAACGTAAGCGAGAACAATCAGGCAGTATAAAATCAACACAATGAAAATACAGTATAATTGCACAAAGTCCTTACTCGCACGGTTTTTTAGACTTGGACACAGGAATAAAGCGATGAGTAACGTACCCTTGTCAGGCTAAGCTCGTTTGTTCAAAAACCGTGTCCCTTGTCGCGAATACTTCATGCACGTAAAATAAAATCATCAATAATAAGGAGGAATATTGAAATAAATAACATCGCTCAGGGATTTCATGCATCTTCGGAAAACTAACGAAATAACCAACGAGGGAGCTTGCACACCAAGGCACAAAAAATAATTAGAGTAAAAACTATAGGTACATCATTGCCATTTTGTAAATATAAGGCTTTTATAAAGAGTAATTCGTGCTTTAGGGAAAAGCTTTAAATATTTAATTAAATGTTAATTGAGTTCGGGCTTTCCAACGCCAGTAGACGGACAGCGCTCCAGTATAAAATATTTGCATTGTGGTGCTAGATAGATATTACCCTAGGAACGCCTAGGGCAATGTCTGTCTAGCACCGCCAATATCTGCAGTAGTCGCTCACTACATTTATTATTTTTCCTACAAAGCTAGGTTATATTAAGTCTTCTTTCAACTCTTAATAATCGTTCTATTATAACTTTATAATACGTCATTCTTCCCATGACACACGACGGAGAAACCCAACTTACTCTTGGAATAACTTTGATTCTTATTATTCAAATAAGCTAGTTAGGTACGTGAAGTTTGGATCATGTCGTCAAGATAATTTCGTTAGCTCTCGTACCATCAGTGCCAGTCTGGTCTGGATATAGGATTACTGCACTAATTCGAGTTTAATTTCTAATAGCTTGCTCGAACCGTTGATGCGAATAGTGTCTCAAGCTTAACGAAGTTCTGAACTTTCAGCCTGGGGTTTCGTCGTTGCCGATGATTTAATTTGCTCTAAGCGCGGGTTATAAATATTTGTTTGGGATCTAAAAGTGTTTGTCGACGTGACGGATGGCATTATTATATATTCCTGACGGTGTGTAAGACAACGAGGGATATGCCGAATATCGAACGTTCAAAGAGCCGCTCGTGTTTTGTTTTACAACTACTAGCCACAGTTTGATATGGAAATTACTATTGAACAATAGTTAGGTGCTTCTTTGTTGTGGTGTTCACGGAAGCGGATATTTCGTAGTTTTCGCGACATAGTTCCTCTTGTCTCGATGCACGTATTGCACGTAGCCCGTTAAGAATGCTATGACAAGGAGGCAAGTACTTCTCGAGCCGTATGTTCGGTTTGTTTTAGCGAGTCCAGGTGGGTCGAGGTGAGCTTGTAAGGGCTTTTGTCGTATAAAAGCTGTCAACAACACTGCTAAACGCTTTTAGTGCACATTTGTGAGAGATTTTCTCGTATTCGAGATGCTTTTAGGACCTTTGTTTGTAATGAAGTCAAACACGAACAAAAACATTTATAATAACGAGATACGAGAATTTAGTAAAGTTATGATGCGATTTATTTTAAAAAGGTATTTATCATATACACCGTGTTTTTTTTGATTTACGATAACTTCGGTATATTGTTAGGTGTACACGTATAGAAACTACGTGGTACATTAGATTTTAAAATATTGCAAAAAAAAATAAAAAAATTGTTTAGAACAAAGTAATTAAATTTTGTGTCTTCAATCATTCTAAAAGGGTCTTTAGAGTTAACTCATAGTTAGTGTCAAATACGTCAAGTCAGAGTGACATACACACACACAAGTAAAGATAACACTTGACAGGTGCACGACCTAACAATTGAAAACTCTTTACTCATAATAGGTAATTAAAAGAAAATTGTTAGGTATCAATTAAGAGCCTTTTACATTAGTTTAACGTGATTAGCTGATTAATTTTAATAATTGAATATCTTTATAACCGTACGAGTTATCATATGTCTGTCTTCGGGAAATTAGCTTAATTTGACTTGAAGAACGTGCCCTTAAAGTTATCGTAAATCAAAAAAAACACGGTGTATAATTAAGTACCTACTACTAGGTGCATAACTGCATAGGTAATACATGCATTTCACATATGGCATGGGCATTTATTGCACTTTGTTTTAGCCTATTGACGATACGGTAGCTCTGATTTGCATGATAGTAAGAGTTATTATAACGTCATCAACACAATCTCAATATAGAAGCAAGATCGGCTTAAACAAATTTGAATACAGTCAGATTTTCCACCAACACAGATTATAAATATTTAACTACTCCAATATTACAATAATCATCGGTTTTCAATAATAGGACAGCTGATAGCTTTCAGTTCCCTGTGTTGAGCCAAATCTGGTTCGAACAGGTCTCATGCACATGACTGCGACGCTTAAACTTGAACTTAACTAACGTTAGCACCAAGTTTTCAAGTAATATATGGAAGGACTCGCTCGAACTTTAGATACCGAACTACCCGTCACATAGAACTACCCTTCTAACTTTTGGGTGCAAAGCAATGCAGTGCATGGAAACGGTGCGTTGACAATGGCACCTGCTTTGACTTCTGTGAATGTCACATCTCTGGTCCTTTAAAACGACACAATCCGAGCCAATTTTATACATCTTTGTCAAACTCGTACGTCGATAACGAATTATCTTCGAAATTGGGCTGAATAGATTTGTTTTACAGTAAAGTTGTTTTGCGAAATTTGAATATATCACCTATGTCACGTGAATTTGGGAAAGTGAAGCATTTTTTTTGCAGGCGCACGATTCTTTTGACGGGCCGAGTGTGAGCCGAGTATGACACATGTCGTATTCCGGCCGCGGGTTGTGCATTATGCTACCGACTCTTTATAGTCTCCAAAAACATACTAGTGTAGGTACAAATTCAATTGTGTAACAGAGATGAACCATTTATATTAACTTGTATTATAGTTACTTACAGTAGGTTTTATATGTTCATTCAACCACTAGAAATCTATTCACAACCGCCCAAAAACACCGTCAACTCTAGGGCTCTTGTTAGCCTTTTAGGGAAATGAAAACACTTTCCCGACCAGACTCCCTCAGACTAGTCAGATATAGTCGTTGTCAATGTTTGTAATCAACAGTTTCTCTTTGCGCTACACTGGACAAAATTTTAATAACCGGCTTCTCCGGGTTTCATGGAAATTAATTACTGTTCCAGCCTGAGTTTGCAAGCTCCGTGAGATTACATTTTCTGGATTCAGATACCAAAACTATTTCAGCAACATTTGCATATATGAATCCACATTCGTGTCCAAAAGTTCTGAACAACTTCAATTAATAGATGACGATCAAATATTAGAAATGTTTGATGGGCCGCGTTATTTGATACAGAAATTCGTTTAGTTTCCCTTACTTTAATCGTTTTCATGGTATTATTCGTAAACGTACTTTTTAATTACGAGATAGCTAGTTAAAACTACCTGAGTGGGATTCTGTTTATTTGGAATATTAAAACTCTAGCAAAATTAGACTTTTCGTTAATATTTCCTGATCGCTCCCCCAAATCTAAAAAATATGCGTTGTGTTTATTTATTAACAACAACTTAATCAGAAAAAGTCATAAAAACTATTCGATATCATCGCATTTCAATAAATTATGTGTTTGTAATTTACAGGCTTTATTAATTATAATCAATTAATCTTACCATCGAGGTGGCATTACAAATGCAGGTAAGACCGCTCCAGCTACTTTAGTGCTAAGCGTCCCTTTAATTAAATCCGACTGAACCGTAATAACTTCCAACTGGATTCATTTTCACCGGCTTTGCTTATCCTCGGGATATTGGTCTCTTCTTTTTTATTTTATTTTATTTATCAGTGGTTGCAGAACACTCTTTCAAGAATATTGATTATAAATCTTTTTTTACTCGATTGGTTTTCTTAATTTTTTTTTACTAGCTCAAGCGCAACACTTCACAGATTGGCACACTTCTGGACACTAACGGTGTTAGCGTCAAACGTAGTAATTTGAATTAAAAACCGAACGGAAGATTAACACATTTATTACAATACAAAAGAAAACAAAGATTCAAATAACACGTAATTATTTACATACAGGATAAAAAGGCAAGACAAAAACATGAAGATTTAGGTGTTAAAAACCAAAGGGAATATTGAACCGAAAGAAAACCGAACCTGGAGAAATAGTCTTTGGGGCGCGCGGGCCTTTTTAGAATTTAGGGGGTAGGCGAACGTGGTACTCGCAGGTCAATCAATTTGCCTAGAAAATAGCAGAGTTCTAGCTAAGCACGCTAAACTATTATCCTACAGGACTAGGTTACTAAAAAGGAGTACCTTAATAAATGCGGTGACAATTTAAACTGGGTATAATAATTCAAAGGAGAACACGTTGACCTGAGCACGACGATCGGATAACCGGGTGTCAAAACTTACGGCCGAACCCTATATTCAAACCGCGGACAGATAGCCTTACTTCGGATTAAAAATTGACACATTTTGTATGAGCAAATGTCAAATTTCAACCCGAAGTAAGCCTTATCTATCCGCGGTTTGAATATAGGGTTCGGCCGCTAAGAATGACAGTGGTTACAGCTTGCTGCGGAGATGCTACTGCATTTCGACAGCGCGCGCAGCAGTGGGTTTGTGGCGGCTGTTAGTACGGCTTGCGACTCGGAGTCACCTCACGACGTAGTATAGTATAGTGTTAGTGTGTTGAGAGTGCTACGAGACACGCGGCGCTAACGGTATACACGTTGTGTCCCTGAGCGTGTTATGAATGAATGAGTGTGTATAGTGAAGTTAACGACGACCAACGGTATGGTAAATTCTGGCAGTAAGATCATAGAAGAAAACCCTATCCGGGTCGGGGTAGCGGGTTCGCTAAAAATAAAAAGGTAAAATGTGAAAACGGACCGACAGCAGAATGTTAGAGGCAACGGAACTCTAGGCTCGACCCAAAACTTACCCGGATATTCCGGCAGAAACAGGACACGTAAAACTGGTTTAAAATAAGGTTGCACGGAAACGACTGCCAAAAAAAGACAGTACTAGAGAAACTCGCAGTGGTTTAACGCCAACCTTGCAGCTCTAAAATGATATTCGTAATGCCACATGAAAACAGCGCTATGAGTCTTGACGTTTCACAATTCCAAACTTGAACGGAAAAATTAAAATGACAAGTACAAACCTGAAAGAATTAAGACACCTTAAACGGTCGGAAAACCAAAGAGGTAAAAAGTGAGAGCGAGAGGGGAGCGATTTTCTCGCAGAATTAATGCTGCATCTTGTTATCGCTATAATTATTGTACCTAAACCATATGTTCTTCTGAACGTTGATTTCTGTCGCGGCACATCACATCAGACGAACGAACTGAAGTGAGGGTCGGTCTACTGAAAACTAACATAGGTAAAATACAATATAGATGAAAAACTTAAGTAAATGACCCTGTTGTATGTAGTTGCAACACATCTATAATATTCCGTTCGTCATTCAATTTGAATTTGAATATTGTACTTGACGCTTTGAATAATGAACAGACTCGTAAAATACGGTGGAAAAATTGACAGAGATTGGTGGACAAAGTAGTGTGTTCAATGGATTGAACTGGACGATAATACTTCTTCGTGTTAACATTTTAAACACTAGTAAATGCTGGGTGTGCAACTGCGAAAAAAGGCTACGTTCATTGAAGAAATAAGGTAAAAGATTTATTTTTTAAATCTACCTATATGACTCCGAAACCCTTAGTGCGATCTATGCGAGCAATTTTTTATAGCTAACAACTATAGCTACAGTATAAGGAGCTTTACCTAAATTGTCGTAAACATGCGTGTTACACTCATTGCACGAGTAATGTTTTAGCTCTAGCATAAATAATATTGCGAATTAAATTGAGGCATAAATACAAAATAACGAACCCAATGCTTTTTGTTGGGCAGACGTCCCTGTTAAAAATAAACAAAACATCAAAATCTAATTTGAGGTAGAAAGATATCAATCTTGCTCCGGAACAGACCAGTTTTATGTTTACTCAGTGATTACGAAAGGAGTTGATTACACCCCTAATCAAACTATCGTTAGGACTGCGTCCATCGATGGTGAGCCCCATTATCCTAATTAACTTATGAATATAACGATATGGCTACCTTTTGTGACGGACAAAAACTTTGCCTTTCTCGCAATTGTCTTTTAAATCTCTTTATTCTATTTTTACACAATGACTTTAACGTAATAGCCGACCTTTGAAGACTCATTCGAAAAATGACAAAAACAACGCGATCAAAGTTTTATTAAACGTTTATCAATGAAGAAGTAATTGGCTAATATATATTTGCTAATGACGACACGCTAGCCTAGTTGGTAGTGGCCCTGCCTTCCAAGCTAGCGGTCCTGGGTTCAAATTAAAAATAGAGTTTTGTTTCTGAGTCTTGGATGTTTTTATGACATGTGTTTAAGTAAATTTTTCTCTATTTAAGTAAGTTTATCGTTGTCTAGTACCTATACTACAATCCTAGAGTTTAGTTTGGGACGAGGTCAATTTGTGTGATATTGTCCCGTGATATTTATTTGTTGTACTTATTTTTATTTAGCTACTTGTGGCAAACTTGAATATTTTGAATACATTTTCGGTAGCATTACCCCAGTAACGTAGAGAGGGGTAGCCTATTCCCAGCCGGAGGACACAAATAAATACAATATATCTTTCAAAGTCTCATCAAAGATGTAATAACAAAAAAGTAGGTAGGTAAGTAGTTACCTTCTCTTTGAAGATGCCTATACAGCCGAAGTAGCAAAAAAGCTAATAGTTAATTAATTAACGCTTAACCAAAATATTGTGGAACTCGAAAAATATTTAAGTACATTACAAATTAAATTATCCTACTTAAATCACACATTTAGTCTGACATACTCGTAAGTGTGGAGCGACAAGCGAATCACACGTATTTGTTTCAAAGCGAACTACCTTGCACTCCAAATTATTTATTTCAATTTTCTCACAAACATCATTAACGGAAACAAACGAACAATAACCGAACAAGTTTAATCAAACTGTCGTGAACTCTCGGGGACATTCGGAATAATACCTAGTTTCCGTTTCCGAAACCCAATCGAAGTGTTAGGGTTGTCCGCTTGCGCCCCCAGGCGACACCCGCACCGCCAGCCCTTGCTACAAATGTTTACTATATACAGGATGTAAAAATCGACGTCAAGCCGGAAATAGGTGATAGGGCAGCTCATAAGCTATCAATTCAACTCCCCTGTATGTTCAGCTATTTTTCGTACCTATTTTCGGAGATACTGATTATTTTAATCGAAATTATTGTAATTTTTCCTTATGTCCATGTTAGGAAAAACCCTTCAGTTCATGTATTATTTCAATACTCTTTCAGTTGTTTTACATCGATAGAATCATTATGAACTTGTTTTGTTTTTAAATGACTACTTTCATGAAAAGAAACTAGGGTTCACTTAGTACGGAGAAAGTAACTTTGTGTGATTACACAAAAAGCTGTCATAAATTTTTTTGGTAAGTAGCTTTAAAAACATCCGAAGTTCATAAAGATTCTATCGATGTAAGAAACCACTGGAAAAATATTAAAATAATGAATTACAATAATTCCGATTAAAATTATCAATATCTCCAAAAGTACTAATCATTGCTGAACATACATGGGGGTTTAATCGATAGCTTATGAGCTCATAAGCTATCGATTAAAGGTGATACGGCAGCTTCTATAACACCTATTTCCGGATTGACATCGATTTCTGGGACATCCTGTAAGTACGTACATTGCTTAGGACTGTGCAGCGAAAATGATGTCTTCATATGCATTTATACTTATATTATAAATGCGAATGATACTTTGTTACATTGTTTTGTTTTAAAGCTAAATCGCTGTTTCGATTTTAATTAACTTAGGTATGGAGATAGCTTGAACTGAATGCATAATTTCCGAGGGAATAGTGATTAGCGGGCAAAAGCTAGCCTATAGAAACTGGCTGTTGCCTGCGCGACTGTCCACGTAGGAAGTCGTTTACGAGGGTCAAACTTAAAGTTTCTGTTAGCTGTAAGGCAACATTTAGGATTCCGTAGTCAACAACCCTTATATAGTCCGCTGTTTCAGTCAGAGACTCTTGGTCCTACAAAGCTGTAATTTGTCATAGTAATACACATCCATTACGCCGACAAAATTTTAAAATAAAATCTTGAAATAAAAATCGGGCATATACATGTACATGTCAAGGGCATTCATATCTATACAGCCATCGCTACAAATATATGTATACACGGACCTTATTGCTAGTGGCATAAAGGTGTATAGGTATTTTTAGCGTCTTGGGAACGTATATATATATTTATGCCCTTGACTGTACCTACAACAAAGGTAATTTTATTTATTTATTGATATAGTGTTACTCTGCTCGCAACTTATCCTCCAGTCTCCGCATTTTTTTTTGTGGTAATCCCACGGTAATCCATATTTAAAGTTTTTATAACCCACAGCTCTTAAATTTTCTCGGGACAATTCTATTTTCACCAGCGACGGCTTCAAATAACTGTTGAATTGAAACCGAACCATTGTTTTTTTTCTATGTGGTCAGTGTGTTAAGGTAATGTAAGTTTAGAGATTATAAAAAGGTGTGGAAAAAATTGCTGAATTAATGTCTTGCTCTATTTGACCGTAAACATATGAAAAAAATCCTTACAAATGTATGAAAATATAAGTATCTCAAATCTCTCTCAATCAAAATTAACAAATAAACTATGAGAAGACATAATTGTACAATCAACTTTTGGACTAACAATTTCTTTACGTTAACCCAAAAATAATAACATGTTTTTTGCTACATTTTATACAAGTTAGTGCCTAGTTAAGTAAAATGATCTTGATTAAGCCTTTATAAAATAAACAAACAAGTACATTTTATGATTTAAACAAAATACAAAATTACCTACTCGGCTATCAATCGCTATCTTATACTCTCTCTGGCATCTGTCGGTATATTAAGGCCAACCGGGGTCCCTATTCAATACGACAAAACAATTTGGCTTTTAACGACATACATACATAACGTCACGCCTTCATGTCCCAGAGTTGGGTAGGCAGAGCTACAGAATACCAAAAACTTTAAACTTGTCAATAATTCTGTAACCACATTTTGCACAATCAGGCTAAGATGTTTACCAGTGAATTAGTTGCAAGCTCATCGCCTAGCAGTACTACACGCCTTAATTCCCTTAGTCGCCTCTTACGACATCCACGGGAAGACATGGAGTGGCACTATTCTAACCCCGCAACCACACGGGTCTAACGGGCTTTTAACGAGTTATGGTATTTCTTTTAACTCGGCCGCTATTACTGTCAAGAGTGTCAAGTAAATAAGAGCTATCAATACGTTGACAATACGGAAACACGTCATAGGCAATATCGGTTTGCTTTTATCCTAATCACTTCCGAGCAGAATAGAGGCCCTCAAAGCTTTTAAAGTCATGAATGATAGACAGACGTCACTCAAACATAACTTAAACAAACTATCGCCATACATCATATTTTATTTTATTTAGAGTATTTTTAGTATTCGGTCATTTCTTATTCTAGGTAGGTATACCTAGACTTCAATTCACACAACATTTCCTGTATGATCCTTCTTTCTAGAATAGATTTGCTGAACCACATTAAATTATTTATTGATTCCATACTTCCTATCATCTACGATTTAATGTTCGTGTCGACGGGTGGAACCTCCTGGAAAAGCCCAAGAGCCAAATTATTATTATCTATCACAGATAAATTAGAACAAAAATTGTGACAATAATGTATTAATTTAAGCATAAGAATTATAGTTAATCTACAAACAAATATTTTTTTCATGACAACAGTCTCTTGTCTTCATAGTATGCGTAGGTCAAAGACCACAATTGTATACATCAGCTCAGCATCAGCAGCAGTCTAAATTATACAAATAAGACAAAATATTAGAGAGGTTTGGTATGTTATAATATAAAACCACAAAAAGATTGATATCACACAATTCGGACCCCTTGTAGGGAAGTAATTAAAGTGTTTTCTTAATCATTTATAACGTGTTTTTAAAGCAGTAATGCAGAGATTGATTCGCGAAGTCTTTTCCTCGAAATGGTATTTATTAAAATTTTCATACATTGTAAAAAACAAGTGTTTCCCATGTGCCGAGTTGCAAATTTAAAATCCGAAGCCGCAACGAACGCAACAAAAAGTTAGTGCTCGTAAAACTAAACTTTTTGCATCATCATTTTGAGTGCCTTGGCTTACAGACATTAAAGATAGTATAATTTTTGTATTTAGTTTACAACTTTACACGATGACAGAATAAAAATGAGTTATGTTAGGTAACTATGAAGATATCTTTAATTTGTACCCCAAGAACAATTGCTACAATCAGGTCGATGCAACAATCAGCGGTCGTTTCTAACTATAGTGGGAGCCGATGTAGGAACTCCAAAGGGCAGCAGAGAAAGGAGGTTTTCAAAGATGTAGGGCAAATTGACGAGGGTCGGGTTAACTTTGATTGGATCGCGACGTGTCACGCTATCAGCCGCCCACACTATCCAACCTCGTATCGTAAATATATTAAAAACTTGGATGATCTATCACAATATTCATAGATCTCCCCTTTTCAGGTAGGTATAGTCACGAACTTTTTGTCATATAAGGTAAGCGAGCACACAGGACACAAGGGCCCGTATTATGGTCACCTTTATCGCGGTAGCTAAAGCATCCGTCACTGTCACCCTTACATACTGGTCAGAAAGTGACAGATATTTTATCCACGATTATCCACAGCGATAAACACGACCATAATTGACACGTGAGGGTAAGCGAGTTCTGAGGGCCATGGATATTTACAAATTTGGCAATGTTAAAATAATAAGCATGTGGTCAACCCTAAGAACTAAAATAGAACTAGTCTTAGAAAATGGGGATCTTCTTGGAAGGTTAGCGGCTAAATAGTGGTAGTGATCCTAAACAAGGAAATTTGAAATGTTACATAAAGGCATTAAGGTGTTGATATAGTTCTGATATACCTTGTTGGTTCTTGAAACTTGATGTTACTTCACCATTTTAGGAAATATGTTTTTTTATCCATGGTGCATTTTAAAATGTATACTTTCATTTTTCATTATTTAATTTGCACTAATTTCATTTGCCATAATGGTCACTCGCTATAACCTTCATTTTCCCTTATATCACATACCATAATTTAATTTGCCACAAAGGCATTTTTCAGAATTTGTAAACCTTTCAGGTAATGTTTACATGCCATCATATAGATCCCAATACGTTAGGTTAGGTTTGTTTTATTACAATTCTGAATAGTTTACGGTAACAGAAAAAATGCCTTCATGGCAAATTATTATTATGGCACAGTATCGTTATGGCATATAAAATTATGTCATATGAAATTCGGGCAAGTGAAATTATTGCATATGTAATTCGGTCCAACGATAGAGACCCATTTTAAAAACTAAATTTTTTATTTTCTAGTGGAAATGTTTTTCGCAAAGTTCAGCTCTGTTAGGCCGAGTTGTTTGATCAGTAGTTAACTGAACTAATGGTTAAAATTTGAAAAAAGAAACGAAAATATGACACATTTCCTTGAAATTCAATCATTAGCTACGATTTTTAACAAATAGTTTAACTTATCAAACAACAGGGCCTTAATACCAATTTCACCATACGATGTTATACACTTAACAGACGATTAGAGCGTTAACAGTTGTCAAAATGTATGAACTAACAGTCGATTAACATTGATTAAATTTAACATCGTATGGTAAAATTGGTAATAAGCAAGGATCGTTAACTGCGAGCGAAATCCATTGAAGTACTAGGGTTGCTACCCAGTCAAGTCAAGTCAAAGGCAAAAATTATTTATTTTGTTTGGATGAAGTTATGGCGGTGTTTACAAAATTTCAATGCAACCTTGATCATCGAGGTAATATAAACTATGTAGCCTGCCCTGATTTATTGACAGCAAATACGTAATGCAACTGTTAGTCATCAAAATAGGCCGCTAATCAGAAACTACTGCACATAAAAGGACTGTATTATTTAATTTAATTATTTTGTTTGTCAGAAACGAAGTAATATTTTTCGATCTCCATAAAAACTTTAGATTTGTGGGATTACAAGCAATTAAGTCTTTTTTTTTCAGGTAACTGCAAGGCTGATTAGTATTATTTGTGTTGTTTCGCCATCGTATTTGCGAAAATTATTACTCACTGTCCCAAGTGAAAATTTTGGAGTTTTGGATAAAAATTGTAAATACAATACAAAAATTTACCATTTAACTGTAATAATAACATTACACTGAGATTCAGATTCTGTTCAGTTATATTTATTTGTAATATTTTAGTACATAATATTTTAGTTCATCAATTTAGAACCATCGCCATCCCTAACTGGTTGTCATACGTCATTTCAATGGATTTCGCTCGCAGTTAACGATCCTTGGACTAATAAGTATTAATGTCGGAAACTTGTAGATAACAAATGAATGTACCTAAAGGAAAACCCATAGAAAACCAAAGTTAACAAATATACTGACAGATGCCAGAGAGAGTTTGACAGCGATAGACAGCCAAGCACCTACTACCTACTGTCATACTGGCGGAAAAAATGTGAGTCAGAAAATGTATTCCAGTTTATGGTTTTTTGAATCGCCAAATTTTGAAAATAGGAAGTAAACCTTGGCTGTTTTTAAACCTCCGTAGTTTGAAATGACGTTCGGTAGTGGGTTCAATATTTAAAAACTAAACTCCAAATCCCTCGGGAGTTATACAAATCTTTAATTCCCGTGGGAGGTTAATCGGCTATAACTGCTCTATGCGTCTGCGTGTAATAACACCCCTTACCGAGCAAGTGTGATGAAAAAGCATATTTATAACTAAATAAATATAAAAATACTTACAACCTAACTTCTTATTATAACCTTTAAAACTAATAACAATACTTATAAGAACCTCTGAATATATTTCTTAAAAAAAAAACAGGATATGAACGACTGGGTTCGACAGCCCATTTAAACGTCAAAAGTTGGATTTGTAGAAAGGCACTCAGCGTTGTAGGTAAATTTATCGGGCACAACAAATATTTTCATTTAAATTGAGCCATAAAAAGAATGGGTTTTGTTAAACAAAGGCCATTCAACAAACGCAATTCTGCTTTAGCGAGCAATATACATTATAACAATATCTGCGAGTGCGTACTTTACAAACCGTCCATCCAGTGTTGTTTTTCTTTTGGACTGAGTTTTTGGAATATCTCCTTAGATATTCCTAAAACTTCCCAAAACCCAAGTTCTTTAACTTAGGTAAGTAAAGGCAATCGCGCTAATCTCATTAAGCAATCATATTTATCTCCGTGTGTATAATTATCTATTATATTATTAAGTATATAATCTATTGTCTTGTACCCAAAGTGCAGGAAGGGGCTTTTCAACTGGTTGTATGCGTGCTTCGGAGATCAGTTCTAAAAGATACCATTACATTGAATTTGTGGGGTTTACACATATTATATGCATTTAAACTTCATCCCATTCCCATAGCACGAACTAGTTGAAAATTAGCTTCCATGATTTAACTCACACCTACGAAGTAATGATGAAACGATAAAAAAGTGTTAGAGTGCTTGCAGACTTTACCTCTATGATGAATGTGCCTTCCGCTGCACTAGCAAGTAGTAACAAACGTAATTTTATTAGGATTTACTTTGTAATAACATTATAGTATATTCTGAAGTATATATAGTGTATTTGTACTTAACATTTACTATATATGTATACGATAATGTGTACGATTAGCTCTAAGCTTAATTTTGTTTTTGCATGTTGAATTTTACATTACAAATATCAATTAAGGAAACTGTAGGTCTAATGTAAAATATCGAATAACTCAAGCAATATTGTTGTATATGACCGTTTATTTGTCAATAAAAAACTTATATTAAACAAAAACTTGTAAAAACAGGAACGTGAAAATGTATTTTCTCATTAAATGTTAAGCAATAACTGGCTTTAAACACTTCTTTATCTACGTCCCGTCTGCTAAAAGCGCTAAAAATGCTTAAAACGTCTGCTCTCACTCGTCGACATATTTACGTAATGACGCGTCGCTTTAAAGCGCTAAAAGCTAATCCCGCAAGCCTATCGCGAGCAAAAGATTAAAAGAAAACGCGGAAAATCTGCTTTCTTTGTGTCACAAAAGTGCCGACTTAAAACCGTCAGCCGCTTCGCCAGAAATGCAATGTATTTTTTACTGGCTTGCGTGAAATGTACGCAATTGTGACAGTTTGGTCTTAATGAGTAAGATATATAAATATGTATTAAATAGATACAAATCCCTGATTTAATGGCATCCCCTTCTTTCAGAGTTGATATCTCATGAAACTTAGCTAAGGATCATCCCGATTCTCAATTAACGTAGCTTTCTTTTTTAAAAGACCGCATCCAAATCGGTGTATCCGTTTGCGAGCTACGATGCCAGAGGCAGACACAGGTACACATACACAGATTCACACAAACTCATAATACCCCTTCTTTTTTGTCAGGAGTTAAAATTTAACCTGGTTTCGCTAGCTCTCTTTCGTAGTCTGTGGCTGGTGTTAAACACACATAGTACCTAGATCTTTCGATCCAACGGTAATCAGTGGATGTGGTTTGAGATAAAAGTACACGTTTCTCTTAATTGTATTCGCAAATCGGTGAAACGGAAACGCCGTCTAGTATGACTTTAGTGAGTTCAGTCTCTTACAGCACCGAAACCAAATAAGTACGCCTTGCGTGTGGCCCAATTACATACTATTGATTTCGATACAGACACACAGTACAAGAACATACAAAACACAAAGAAGGATTAAGGTTCGGATAAAGCTGCATGGCGAAAAAGATAGCGGGTAAGATGGTGGTATCTATCTAATCCGGACGGAGCGCCCTACACAAGTTCCTACCGACCGCATAAGTATTTATTTATTATGTTCTGTGTTACATATTTATCAATAAAAATATTAAGTATGTTTTTCTTTTCCTACAAGATATTATTTACCATCTATTCTTATTATTTCACCAAATTATACAAAATATATAGGTTTAAGAACTTATACTTATGCAGTGCCTTCCTGAGCCAAAAAGTGGTTTCTAAAATAACTAATGCAGAAGATATTGTTTTACATCTATTCTTATTATTTCACCAAATTATACAAAATATATAGGTTTAAGAACTTATACTTATGCAGTGCCTTCCTGAGCCAAAAAGTGGTTTCTAAAATAACTAATGCAGAAGAAATTATTTTACATCTATTCTTATTATTTCACCAAATTATACAAAATATATAGGTTTAAGAACTTATACTTATGCAGTGCCTTCCTGAGCCAAAAAGTGGTTTCTAAAATAACTAATGCAGATTCGAGAAACTACAGTTAGTAGAAATGTACATACACACATACATACACATACATGCATACAAAACACATACATAGTATAAAACAAAGTCGCTTTTTCTGTCCCTATATCCCTATGTATGCTTAAATCTTTAAAACTACGCAACGGATTTTGATGCGGTTTTTTTTAATAGATAGAGTGATTGAAGAGGAAGGTTTATGTATAATACTAAAATCCGGAGCGAAGCGAGGGCGGGTCGCTAGTTAAGAATAAACCAGACTGACAGTCTGCTGTCTGATATTAGCCTGTTAGTTCATCGTAGTATAATAATATGAGTCTATATTATAGACTCACAGCGGGCGATCTCGGCCGGACATTTCAAAGCGACGCCGCCTCACGAGCACAAGCAAATCTCTTTACATTTTGCGGTCACCCGATCTCGAACTGTAGTTGAGAAATGATCATGTGTAATAAAACCAATGAGCGACAGAACGAATATTGCCGGCAGGCATACCTAAATCATTTAATGTAAGGACCTACTTGGGACTGCAGGTAATCTGTTAGTCTTTGGTGCCCTTAGGAAATGTTGCTTTTTGGTTAAGCCGGTCAGCAGCCACAGCCCGCAGCATGCCAGCCATTGCCTTAAAGACGAATAATAAATGAAACCGAATATAAACGATGAATTTGGCATCATATAAAAAGTTATAACTCAAACATTTAATTTCAAAGTAACTATCTAGCTTTGTACAAAGAAATTTCAAAATCAATATCGCAAAGTAAACAGGAACAAAGTTTACAAGTCAAAACCTCAGCTTGGGAACTCAGGGAGCTCCAGTTTTTATTAAATTGTAAAGTTAGTGTGTTTAGCGCTGTTATTGGACTGATATTACAGCAGCTGGTCCCATTATATTAAGAAATTCTTACTGACATAATAAACGCAAAATCAGGATTTTCTTTGTTGTTAAAATATTTAGATTAGGCGTTAGTTTATGTTAGGTTCGTGTTTAACATAAAATCTTAATTATACTTTTAATACTACTTAATCGAAATTTAGGTCCTTGACTGTCATAACGCATGGACAAATTGTCGATGTTTTTTTTAGCTGTGTTTGAGAGAAATAAGTAGACCAGGGCATCTATTCAACTGCGTTATAACGATATCGTGTTTGACGTGTTTTAGAATCGTTTATGTCGCCATTATTGTAAATGACATAAGAGTTAGGAAAACGTTGACAATACGGTCACACGTCAAATACGATATTGTTATTACCCAGCCCAGAGGTGCGATTTGTTAATCTTACTGACGAAAAATTACTAACTTTAAAATCAATTTGTGCATCGATGTAAACTACGAGCGAGCTCACATATTGGATTTGATATGATAAAGGCGTTATGATACTATATCCAAAAGCAGGGCCCACTCAAAGATAAAATCGCTATATAAATTGATTTTAAAGTTAGTCATTTTCCGTCGGTGAGATTCAAGAATCGGACCCCTGTTCTGAAGATAAGAGCTCTTTTGTGACCGCAGCTCGAGTACGGGTGCAGAGCAAGGTCCGTGGTCCAATCGAATTGAAATATTATGGTTTTTTCATGGCATGGAAAAGGCACACGAGCACTCAGGCCACCTGATGGTAAGTGGGATCTGGGGCCCATTGACATTTGAATTCTCAAGACGGGTTGCCGGGTGGACAATGTGGACATCGCACGCGGCGGGCGAGAACGACCGGTCCCGAACATGCATGAACATAACATATCGACGCCGCGGGTAGCGGTTTAGAACGACCAATGCCTTACTCAGTCTGTCAGTAGGTCACTGCAGTTTTTCCCAGCAATTTGTTCTTATTATTAAAAACTAGCTGCCCGTGACTCCGTCCGCATAGTAGTCGTTTATCGCTAATCCCTCGGCAACTGTCCTATCTTCCGGGATAAAAAGTATTCTACGTCGTTCCCCAGGATTCGATCTATCTCCATATCAAATTTCATAGAAATCGGATGAACGGTGTAGCAGCTCAACAAATACGAACGTACAAACAAACAAACAAACAAACAAACATTGATTATTACTTAGAGTAGTTTTTTTTTGTTTCTTATTCTAATTATGACTATGGTATTAAAGCCAGTATCATTATAAATTACGTATTGTACACCGAACCCGCATAAATAAAGCGGGCTTGTGCCAAATTGCTCCCAGCTCGAGCCCGCATTATGGTTTCCATGGCCTCAGCTTAATTTATGCGAAGAAAGATCACTCGAGACGTGAACGCTGAATAACGCATTCCTCAGCGCGAAGACAAAGGGAAATTACTCCGCGTACCGTTAGTACTTCATTAAACCTAGGAATGGTACGGTGCGGTTGACAGCTCGGTTACGTACATTTCCTACCATTATTAAAAGGCGCAGGGCGAGCCATTTGTCAGTGTAGCTAGGGGTGAGTTGACATTCATCAATTTCAATTGTTTTTTGTGAGGTTTTACGCCGATTGGGATAGGAATCGTGCCTAATGCTGGGACTAAAAGTTGGCCGAATGAATACCTAGTACAACTTATTTAGGTACTTTGACACTTTGACAGTAATGGGGGCCGTAAAACAATACCATGTCGAATATTACATTTATTCATGATTATATGACACTTTATTGTGCCGAAGTTCCATAGTGTTCGCTTGTTTTTAATATCATAGTAGATAGGTAATAGAAAGTCAAATTTATAACGTCAAATTCGTCTGGACATTTCATTTTATAGAAAAGAAAACTGGTGGCTTTTCAACCAATTGTGTTACGTTCTACGAGTGACGCGAGTGGTTTAAAAACAAAACGATTCGAAACGCAAGTTAGCGAACGGATCTTGGCTATAGGCTCGCACGGCTAGCAAATGACGGCGCGCGAGTAAGACTACCCGTCATTGTCTAATTAGAACGGTCAGAAATAGACAGGTAGTCTATGTCGCGGCGACATGACTCGCGCGCCGCGCTCCGTCATATTGTATTAGCCGTGCTGGGGTCTTATTATGGCCGTGTTTATCGCGTGACGAAACGTGGATAAATAAATCATCCGTCACTTTCTGACAAACACAGTGCGAGAGTGACGCATCCTTTATCTACCACGCTAAAGGCGACCATGATACGGGCCCTGGAAGTGTTTGCATCTTGGCTAGGCCCTCTGGAACGTTTAAAATCTGTTAGGTATTACAAAAAACACATTTTTCATCTCTTCTGTTCGGAATGCATCTACTGATTTTCATGTCTCACTAGCGATCTGTTAATGGCATTTCCATCCCTAGGATAGAAAGTGATTTTTAATAAAGATTTGGCGAACACTACAATTTTAACTTTTTTCTTGCTTATGAAAGAATGGTATATAGCCAGGTATGGTATATTAGTGGTGGTAGGACCCTCTGCAGGGTCCGTCCGGATCGCTACCACCATCTTATCCATTAAGCAACCGCCAAGCAACAGTGTTCGCATTGTTGTGTTCCGGTGTGGGAATAAGACAACCGGTGAAATTACTAGCATAGAGGCATTCCATCTTAGTCCTCAGGGTTGGCAGCGCATTTGAGGTCTTAGGATTATATTCTTGAGAATTCAAGTGTCTATGGGTCTCAGATTCCACTTACCATCAGGTGGCCTGAGTGCTCGTGTGCCTCCTCCTTAACATAAAAAAACAGACATTACGAAATAACTCGGTCTTTTTTTAAAGTCCATTTGAAATTGTTTCAAAACTCTCGTGGTTTCTGTGTGACAATACACAAAAAGACAAAGTTCGTTACAGTAACATCCGTAACATTTTTGTTTACTTCCCTTCGGTGAAAGTGTCAATTGCACCCTCGAGCTATAACCGCACTCGCTGGTGCTCGTAAGCCTCAATATATCGGGATGCAATTAATATAATATATTAAGGACCAGTTTCACAATCGACAAGTAAATTTATCTGTCACATAAAGATGTCTCTCTCATTGTCTATTTTCTAGTGTCAGAAAGAGAAAGGGCTAAGTTTATCTGTCAAATAAGCTTTACTTATCGATTGTGAAACAGGCGGTAAGAAGTAAAACTTAGTTAATTTGGACTTAGACAATTCTTCTTCTTCTTCTTTCTTTGCCCCCGCGGCGACTTGAACAGCTACTACCGCGGGGATATGGCGTTTCCACGTGAAGTGATTTCGCCAGTGTCAAGTAAGTATATATAATTATAAATCAATACAGCAATAAAACACAATCCAATCTTCTCTAGGAAGATTGGGGGCAACGTTGTACGGTGAATTGTAGGTCAGAGGTCAAGATAGTTTTAACCTCTGCACCACTGCGAGTCCACTTGAAACGAGAAGAAAGATGCCAGATACACGAAATAAGTCCAAGTCTTCAATCACTGTGCGACACAAAGGCATAAAAAGTACAAATCACTATCAGAAAAGAACTTTGAACACCTAATTACCCAAAAATTAAAGTCTAAAACAAATCACACGTCCGCCATCTTTTAACGTTGCAAATGGCCCCCCGACTTAGACAATTGCAAGCCAAAATACATCTGTAATATGACAACTACAATTTGACATATAATGGGCTGTATGGATTTATGTCCTTTGCCTTTCCCTCTGGGATAAAACAAGAAAAAAAAAAATTGACATATAATGTAAAGTGTCAGACGTCAGCCATGCAGTCGTTTATTCATTCATTCATTTTATTTACACCAAACGCAACCAAACGTAGAGAACGTGGGCTAATACCTTAAATTAAATAACGAAAAACGTGAATACACTACAGTAAACATAATAATATATTTGTAAGTAAAAGACAACATGAAAATCTCCGAGGTATTATTTTATTAATGTCTAATATTATTAAACGTTTTAGTAGTTCACGATAAGTGCTTTACTGGGTATTATTTTATTTCATTTCAGCTGCCTGGTGACGATGATACTGGCCTCACCTGTCGAACTTATGTCTTCCAAGATGAAAGTCACACGTTAGGAAATGCTCTTAAATGTATTATAAGTAGATAGTGAGTATTGTTAACTATATGATGTACTTGGGTGAACCATCATTTAAGAAACTCCTTTTCTTTTGTTATTAAAACTTTTCAGGTGACTTATGGTTAATAATCATGTATGAATATTAAAATCGGATAATCAAATTTACAAACCTTACTCGTTTAACACCTCGTTTTTTTTATCTTTAAAAAATTCTGGTAACTCGGGGAAATGCACATTTTTCATACAAAACCTAGGGACAACATCGTTCCCTGCGTTACCAACTATATTAATATTTTAAACTACTATTTTAAATCAAATCGATGGTTGAAAGGCAAAATGCTTCAAGTGACAAAATGTGTGATATTGTGTTATAGGTATATTTGGAATCAACAGATTTTTCTAATTCATTGTAAGTGCTTTATTATGAATTACCAAAAAATTTTGCTTGAAGCATGTTAGCCTATTTGTCTGATTTAATAAATAAATTAGCTGCGTTGTTAGAAAATATATGTATAGTTTTTCTGAAAACATATCAGTTGTTTTGACAAGTAAAAAAATGGGGAGTACTTTAAAAGTTGATTCACCCACCTAAGCCTGATGGATATACCTTACCTTAACCCCTCGTATACTTAAGACATGGATCCGTGCTCAAAATTTGGATATCTTTTTGTATTTTTTTAAGCTTTATTTTATGGACTATATCGTAATCAGAAGAGACTAGAACTTGGTATTTTTTTCACCTCCCGCATATGAGGGGTTAATTACCCTAATACACTCTTGAGTAATAATTTACATGGTGTGTTACTCCATTAGAAAACTTTCTCATTAATTCAAAAGTAACTGGTAAACATCTTAGCCTGATTCTGCAAACAGTGATTACAGAATTATCAACAAGTTTTTTTAGAGCTGTTGGTAGTTCTGTAGTTCTGCCACTGCCACTCTGGGAATGAAGGCGTGACGTTATGTATGTATGTATTTAGGTAATTACACTATTTGATTATATAAACTCATTGAAGGACAAAAATATTTAATAATAAAAAGTACAAGTAGTAAAGTATTTATGTATGAAAATAATACTGGTATTCAAGCCATGCCTGCTAGCACCCATGTAGACAATCCCAGTAAAAACTCGACAGTAAAAGTTTCAATAACTCAAGAGTCAGAAGAATAGACAAGTGCCCTGGTGGTTGATATTTGGTGTTCAACATTGTAGAAGAGTAATGGTTGGGTCAGTTGAGTTGAGGGGTGGCAGTACTTAATTATTAATAACTTGAGTCCTAGAATTGTGTTTTGCAGTTTCTTACATCCAAGAATTTGAATCAGTGTGAATACCTTAGCAAAACCTACCTACCATTAATAAACCTAAAGTTTTATATATACTCAGGCATTATGCCCTCGAAAGAAACAATCAAAAAGTTATGGTCCCCATCATAATTCATCCAGTACTTTTCTATATATGATTATTAATTCACTTTGATTTTTAAATTTTTCATTTACTTATTATTTATTATTCCTTTCAGTGAAGATGTACAATTCTGTGGTTACACTGTTCCACACCCAGCTGAAGCCAAGATGCATTTTAGGATACAGGCACATGAGACTCCTGCGCTAGAGATACTGAAAAGAGGACTCAAAGATTTAGAAAAAGTTTGTGATCATACAATAAATCTATTTAGTATTGAAGTAAAAGAGTATTGTAAAGGTTAACTATTGTTTTATTTTTCTATTCATTTTATAGCCAGAATTGTGTGGTTTAAACTTGTGTCCTGGTTTGTGCTATTTGCATGGTTGTTATAAAATTTATTTGTAATGATTTGATGATGCAGCAAGCCTAGTTGGCTGCCTACGTAATGTACTGCCGTGCTCTGACTAAAACCCCTCAAAGTGACTTTAGTGGGTTTTTTACTTTTTTAAGCAGCGAAAGAGAGCGAGAAATTCTCTATCGACCTATCTTGGTTTCAATTTTTTATCTTACTGGCTTTCAAAGATACCAGAGACACCTAACATGTCTAAGTGCATGATTTTTACCAGTTTTCAATCCTGAAACCTGTCTAACCAACCAAACTACGCTTTACTTTGTCTAAGTGCGGTTAATGTTTTTTTTTTGTTTGAAGTTCAATTTAAATACATAGCTAAAAAACCATTTGTTTCGCATCCTTAACTAATACCACACTTTAATACCTTTGCGGCTTTATAAGCATTTTTTTATTTGAAAATTATTTACATGACACAATGCTAAAAACAAGTTATTATAAACATACTACGTTTAAATTTGGCTAAAGTCCTTTAACCTTTTATTTTAAGAATATCATTGTCATTCCTATTACAAATACAAAGCTAAAACCTAGCAACTACATTTAAGAAGTGTATAAATTGTTAAAAAAATGAAATAATGCATCGCTAAAACCCCTTTAACCATCATTGCATCACTAAAACCTAGTAAAGTGCTGTCCCCCTCCCCCGTTGCTTTTGCGAGCGGGCGGTCAGTCGGCGTTGCGGCGCGCTAGAAATATTATAGTCACCTGCGCGAGCGTTTGCTGCGAGAGCTCCGTCAAAATGTCCGCGAACAAAAGGTAAGACACTTTATCTTTGGATTTTCGTTAAAATGTTGCCGTTTTACTAAAAAAAACACAAATAGATAATTATGTACCTAAAACATGACATGAACAGTCGAGTTCATTTGTGTACCTATACTTTAGGATCTTTCTCGTACAAGGCAATAAGGTCTAAAAGTGTACTTATACCTACTTACGCGTTAATAATTCACTCAATTGTAATGGCTAGATTTCTTATTAACAATTGTAAACACGTTAAAATAATATAATTACTTACTTACGTATTTCTCTCTCTGTCTTCTCGTAAATAGGAGTATTAAAAGTCATTCTCAATAGTAATAGGGCCGAATGGTTTTTCAAACCTTCGTTAAGTTGTTTGGAGTCAGTAGGTAGGTATGTTTGTTTTATTCAAATCGCACACTTATAAACATTATTGAATCCCTGTTTTATTTGATTACTATTTATTGAAATGATTTCTGACTATATTTATTATTAAATTTATTTTTATATTATAAAAAAACGACGACGTGGTTGGCCTAGTTGTTAGAACCCTGCTTACGAAGCTGGCGATCCCGGGTTCGATTCCCGGTCGTGGCAAATATGTGTGTGATTAGCGTGAGTACCTATTTGGTTTTGAATCTTGGATGTTTTATTATTATATATAAGTATTCATTTCTTTTGAAGAGTATATTTATCGTTGCTTAGTACCCATAGTACAAGCACAGTAGAGAAAAGTAGATAGTTCGACTCCGGCCCTTTAGGAGATTCTTAGTAGACCCGAATTTGAGTGCAGTTTTATCATTTTTATGTATAATTATGTAGGTACCTACGTATTACAGGAACACATGCTTCAATCTTTTTTTAAAGTCGAGCTACTCTCTATACTTTGTTAAAATCTAAGAGCTTAGTTTGATACTGGGTCAATTTGTGATCGATTTTTATTAGGTACTTAGCTGTATTATTATTTGGAATTATTTTTATATTTATATTTTTCAGACGATTTCCCAACGCGAGGATCCAAAACATGTTACAGCTATACATTGCGAATGAAAACATTCAACCTAACAAATTACCAAAGCCTAAATGTTGCCAATGCAACCCATATCTGGAAATAAACTCAAAGAATGTAGTACAGAAGATCAACTCGCAAACACGCTTTATGCAAGTGAATACTCAATGACCGGGGCTTTGTTCGATAATTTTCCCGAAACTAAAACTTCGTAAAATAATAAATACAACGGGTATTTTAGAATAGATATTAAAGGGAAGGGGTATAATATAATAAATAGTAAATACCTAAGGATAAAGCTTTTTTGTTTTATACAGATTACAATAATAATTTTATAATTTTAAGAGCACAATTTTGAATAATTACGATTTATCTCAATGTTTTAAGCAAACTTGTTTATTGTATAACCTGCTGATATTTGTTGTTTTTCAGAATTTAAGAGGTTGTCATATTTGATCTCAATTACTAAAGAAAGTATGAATAATTATAATTTTTGAATATTTTTTATAGTAAGTACCCAAGTAGTACCAAGATAATTACGCATTTCATATAAAAAGGATTTATTTAAACCTATTTTTGTTGATACGAATTGCATTTTATAATTTTAAGAGAAAAGTTTTTAATAATAACTATTGATCTCAATATTGTTTATACTAAACTTGTTGATTGTGTACCTGTTAATATTTTTAAGAATTTAAGAGGTTATCATTAGATCTCAATTAGTTAAGGAAGTACCTTTGTCTTAGTACATTTTTTGAATAATTTTTGTAGTAACGCTAATAGTGTTTTGAGTTATAACAAAGTGTTGATTTTGGTATCGTGTTCATTTTAAAATTTTAATAAACAAATAGATCATAAAGTATATTTTATTTCATCAAATTACTCAAAGAATATAGTGAATGTCAGTGCATAGTTTAGGACTAAAGCCAGCTTTTAATCAGAAAATCGAAAAATATTTCTCCGGGATACAACACTAAAATCTAGTTACTTGTAACGGTTCGACTCTTCACTAGTTTCTAGATAAGCAAAAAGGGGTCACTCGTGGTAGTGCATACAATTATGTTGGCTGTCTATAGTTTAAAAATGGTAAAAGTCTAATAATGTATTTGTTGATAAACAATTCAATATAAAAACTTGGTAAAAAACATGACTATAAACCATTATAAGGGATTTAGCCATTTTCTTTGTTTGCAATTATAAATAGTGGTAAATGATCCTAATTTTATGACAAAAATACTACGCTAAGGTTACTTTGCTAGGTTCTAGCGTTCAAAACATATATTATTTCTTATTTATTTGCAAATCTAGAACACAAAAACCATTTTATAAAATAATAAAAGCAGTATTTTGCAAAAACACTGATACACATTTTAAGTACAACCGTTGTTTTAACGGTTACACAAAAAAAATACATGGTAAATCTTCACAAAATCTAGAAATATCGGTTTTTAGGTTTTTTATTTTTAACTCAAAATTTTGATTTGTGGCTTAGTGGAGTTTTAGCCAGAGCACGGCAGTGTAGCCCTCTCTGGTTTAAATCCCCAGTAAAGGCAAATAGTTGTGATTGGGGCAAATATTTGGTTCAGTCTTGGACGTATCCGTATGGTTGCTGGGTTAGAATAGTGCCACTTCATGTCTTCTCGTGGATGTTGTAAGAGACTACTAAGGGAATAAAGGCTTGTTGTATTGTTTAGCGATGGGCTTGCAACCTGTCACTAATACACTGGTAACACCTTAGCCTGATTGTGAAAAATGTGGTTATAGAAATAATCTTAACCAAACTTGTTGCTAATATTAGCAACAAGTTTTTTTGGGTTGTTGGTAATTCTGTAGCTCTGCTTACCCCACTCTGGGAATGAAGGCGTGACATTATGTATTTATGTGTATCTAGTCTTGGACTCTTTGATTGGCATACAAACTATCAGTAGGTAATCGACACCTAGTGAGTGTATAATTATCGCCTGTTATTAACTTTATAAATTGTATGGTACTAATACAAAACTACTTTACTTATTTAACGTTTTCAACGCCTTACGTCAAACTCAAATGCGTCACTCACACACCATCTAAAAGTTACGCAAAATTTTACCTAATTCGTAAGAAAAGTTACGCAAAATTTTACTTAATTCATAAGAAATAGTTAAGGACTAAAAAGATGGCCACGCAATTAAATTTTCTATGAAACTTCCGATATTGCGACGAAAATTAGCCATACAATTGTAAGGATACTTTTCGTCGCACAACGGAACTTTTCCCGTCTTCGTAGTTTTAGGAAGTGTCACTGTAAGTGGGTGATTGCAAAAATATTGTACAGTCGACGTCATGTTTACACTTTAGTACCTTGACACTTTCATTCGCCGAGGCAATTACATATATATGTATTATATATGAAATTGTCTCAGTGAATGAAAGTGACAAGGTACTAAAGTGTAAACATATTTATGACGTCGACTGTACATAGTTAGGGACCTAATTTAGTTGAATTAAAACAAAAAAAACCTTTGTGTAACGAAAATTTGTCATACAATCGTATGATTAATCTCTGTGACACAAAGGAAAAATAATTTGTTTCAATTAAACTTTGACATAAATTAGGTCCTTAATTATGTAAAATATTTTTCTCTCTGCTACACCCTTACCCAACCCATACAGCAAGATAAAATAACAACAAAAAAATAAATTTCAGAAGTTTTTTATTTCATTTTTAAAGTTAAACTTTGAACTCCGAGTAGGGAGATTTGGTCAGAGGAATATCTCTCCATAAGTCAGGGGTGAGGTATGCATAGGTCTTCGCAATAGCAGCATAGGTTGCCTTAGCAAAGTTGCCCAGTGTGCCAGTGGATCCACGGGCTGAGGTGTAGCAGTCCTGCACTCCAGCCATCTGGAGCAGCTTCTTAGGGACTGGGGCCGACACAATGCCGGTACCTCGGGGTGCCGGAATCAGACGCACTGTGACTGAACCGCACTTGCCAGTGACCTGTAATGAACGAAGTGTGCGATTAGAAACATATTAACAACTATGTTAAAATCCAATGTCTGATAATTAAATCAGACGCATAAGAGCTTCACAGGTTAAACCTCAAGTGGATACCACGAATGAAAAAAAATATGTATCATCATTTAGGGTTTATCTACTAATATTATTATTTATTTTATCAACCAGCAGTTGGGAAGACTATTTTTGGAGTAAAATTGATCAGACAATTTTGATGGGTCATTTTTCTACAAAAATGTACGTACTTAAAGCCTTAACTAACACAAAATCTCAATTACATCCTTTGTGTAACAAGTGAGTCATACAAACTGTATGGGTAACTTGTTACAAAAGGACATCAATTGAGTTTTGTATTAATTAAAGCCCTTAACTATGTACATTCAAGTTCTTAAATATATCTACACTTTTGCACTTTATTTCAATGGGATAAGATGCAAAAGTGTATATATATCTGAGAACTGAACTGTATATTTTTTTTTTGAAAATTACTAATATAATTTAGATAATATCATTTACCTTGCAAGGGACAGTATGGGGCTTTCCGATCTTGTTGCCCCAGTAACCTCTGCGGACCGGCAGAACAGAAAGCTTAGCCAGGATGATGGCGCCACGGATAGCGGTCGCCACTTCCTTGCTGCACTTCACACCCAGGCCAATGTGTCCATTATTGTCTCCGATGGCCACGAAAGCCTTGAAACGCGTGCGCTGACCGGCACGGGTCTGTTTCTGCACAGGCATGATCTTGAGGACTTCATCGTTGAGAGATGATCCTAGGAAGAAATCGATGATCTCGAACTCTTTGATGGGCAGAGAGAACAAATAGATGCTTTCGAGCTTGTCGATTTTTCCCTCGCGGACTAAACGACCGAGTTTGGTGACCGGCACCCACTCTTTCTGATCTTCCTTTCCGCGTCCACGTCCACGGCCGCGACCACGACCACGGCCTCGTGGGCCACCACGACCCCTATCACCACCTCGGGATCCAAATCCGCCGCGGAAACCGCCACGACCACCGGCTGGAGCAGCGTCCGCCATTCTGTAAAACAAAGGCAATTTTGTGTCATACACTGCGCAAAACAATGATAAATACTATAAAATAAAACAAAAATCAGACGCGTTAAGGCCATCATCGTGTATACACTATGGAGGATACCACGAATGAAATGAATTTTGGGTCTCATCATAAAAGTTACCACGTGGAAAATAGGTTATAAAACAAGATTTAACTTGTAAATATTTTATAAACGACTGAACAATAGACGATACGTACAAGCTTGGTATAATATCTATGTAAATTACACTTATATTCCTGTATTTTTCAATACACACGACAATGGAAATAAAGCGAAGCGAAAGAATACTTACGTTGATACGTGAGCGCAAAGAGACGGTCAAATTGAAAATGGCCGATGCCCGATCGCGATTCCTTCAGTCTTGGCAGACAAGACACAAACGATACGATGTATATTAAGCGCCCTACCCATATGCCCTACCAATATTTCTTCTTGTCTATGGCAATTTTTGAAGTTTACTGAAAAATAATGACTAACTTTAAAATCAATTTGTGCAGCAATTTAATCTACGAGCGGGCCCACCTTTTTGATTTGATATCATTACGCTTTTATCAAATCAAATCCAAAAGGTAGTACTAGCAAATGAATTCATATGAAAATGCGCATGTTTGAACTCATCTATAGCACGATTATATACCAGCCTTCAACAAAGTACTGAAGTTGAAGGACAATATTTAAAAAACAGTTAAACCATTATTTGGCTACGATACGGATCGATATAAAAGAGTTGGCATACCATTTGCATTTTATTGATAATTATTCTCTTTAATACTTTAAGATTTTAAAACGAAACGAGAAGGCAGTTTTAGTGGTGGTAGGACCCAGTGCAGGGTCCGTCCGGATCGCTACCACCAACTTATCCATTAACCACCTGCCAAGCAACAGTGTTCGCATTGTTGTGTTCCGGTGTGGGGATGAGACAACCGGTGAAATTACAAGCATAGAGGCATTCCATCTTGGTCCTCAGGGTTGGCAACGCATTTGAGGTCTTGGGATTATAGTCTTGAGAATTCAAATGTCTATGGGTCTCAGATTCCACTTACCATCAGGTGGCCTGAGTGCTCATGTACCATCTCCTTAACATAAAAAAAAAAAAAAAAAAAAAAAAAAAGGCAGTTTCGTATACGTATATTAGATCGCAGGCATAGGGTTGATATGGTAACACTGCTCACACATTACCTTTTACCAATGATCTATTTTCTTTGTTTTTATCTGTATCCATTCATTCAGTTCAACTTCAAAAAACGTAGGTATACAATTTTCCAGCTAAATATATTAAAACGAAATACGAGTAATATGATAACCTAGCCATAAACATACGTAATTCAGCGGTGTTAACATACGCACAGAATAAATTGTGTTAATAATTTAGACATACCTTCTAATCTGTGGTTAATTAATGGAAAGCAAAGGCTACTATCACGAACTTTCTTCGATTGGTTTTCTAAACCTGGAGCAACTCATATTTTCTGGTGAACCGGCCCAGCTGCTATAGAAGACCATCCTTCCGAAGAAGAAAGAAACTTGCGCCTGTGTGTGGTTTGACATTCGCAGCCAGTGTTAATAGCAAATAACATCGAAACCTGGAACTCGCCGAAATTTTACATATAATATTTCAAAATGATTTATTGGAATAAAACCAAAGCCTGAATTACGCAAGTATTTTTTTGGTTGTGGTACGAGTAAATAAGACATTACTACAGATATCTTTAAATGTACTTGTTGAATTATAAAATTCATAAATAATGCGTGTAGGCATTCATTTAAATACATTATAAAGCAGTGGAAATAAAGCTAAAGTAATTTTGCTATCTTGTCCTTCATCTTTGTACCTGCTTCTTCATATAAAATTAAAAGTTGTCAAGTTTGATTTGACATTCCCGGTGTTGTTAATAGTATGTATACATATTATGTGAAAGTGATGTTAATGTAGTATGGAGTTTCCATTCTTCTCTATATGAGTAATTATATACCTACTTTGGTAAGAACAACTAGTCAAGGGGTATTACATGGGTGGGGTTGACAACCAATGTAAGCTGCCGTGCCATGAAAGAGAGGTGCTAAGCTAAGTATGGCATGTTGGTTATTTTTTTAATCAGAGAGGCAGAGAGACAAAACGACACAGCTGAGTACTATTGCGGCCCGATCATAAAATAAGAACTAAAGGCATAGAACAACTGATAATATAAAAGGCATCATACTACTTATTCCTTTTATTCACCCTAAGACAACACCACCCTAAAGTGGATACTCTGAAATGCGTGTCCATCTATCCACCCTGGACGGGGTGGATAATCATAATTCATAATATTTTAAATGGACATAATATTTTTCTTTTGATTTTCTAGCCGATACCTCTACATTATGTATAAAAAAAAATATTACCCCTTTGTCTTTTATCCCTTACTTGTTCCCACCTATCCTAGTATGTTGACTAATTTCAACTTCCAGAACTTTGTTTGACAAGTCATGCAAAAGAGTAGTCACAAAAAATAATTGGCTCTCTGGCTACTTTACGACATAAACTACTTAAAACCATTTTATTAAGATATTACGTTTAGCTTTTTTTACTAAATAAATGTGTACGAGCTAAAGCACACATGTACAATTAATTCTATTTAGCGCATGATCTTGCGCAGCTAGCAATATTATTAGTATGTTGCAATAATGTATTACTTTGCAATAATTTACCTTTGACATTGTGGAAACAATAAAGTTAGTGTACTTACAGCATTCGAGCGTTTTAGTCATCCGAGCTAACCCTCAGCAGCTACCCTTAGCTTAGCTTACTTAATTACTGTTCGGTTCATACCGTACAAAATGATTTGTATAATATGTATTGTATTTTGTTTTACTTAATAAAATTAATGAATACCAGCAGGGCTAGATAGCACGACAGCGTTTATCACCTACATAACGTTTTACGTCTATGACAATACGCAATCGTGCTACTAGTGCTTGGTGGGTGACAGAGTTTTACTTTAAACGCTTCAATCGGAATTGTTAGAGCAATGTTCGCGCTTAGAAATAAACATAAAATTGCTCTTTTTAGTGCCCCACCGACTAAAATGGCTAGAAATCTAATTTGTCCTCAAATTACAATTTAAATTATGGTCACCTTTCCTAGAAAGGGATGCACTAAGTTTTAGTACATCTCTTCCAGCGCGCGTTATCGGTACAGTGCACCTTCCAAATGTATGTAATACTTACTATTTCCATGATGAACTGTAAGATTGTTTCCATGTGAAATTCCAATGCTCTATTACAGGGAAGTGCCCTATAGGTTTTGATGAGCGAGTCAGTCAGTACCTATCAATATTCATATCAGCAGCCGAAATAATCAATTTAATAAAATTATAACTTTGTATAGGATAATGATGACAGAACCTTACTTTTCACACTAGCCTAAGGTTGTAGACAAATCTTCTTAAAAATATTCTTAGCAAAAAACAGTTTCCTGGCTGCACTGGAAGAAGTTATGATGGTAGGAAATAGGGCCTGAATGGGTTCTGTAAATATACAGGGTGTTTGGTAAATAGTGGATAACCCGAATAGGGCTGATAGAGCAGCTCATAAGCTATCGATTTAACCCCCATGTATGTTCAGCAATTGTTAATAGTTTCCGAGATATTGCTCATTTTAATCGGATTTTTTGAAAATTTTCCTTATGTCCGTGTTACGAAAAACCCCTAAGTTCATGTATTAATTCAATTTTTTTTTCGTTATTTCTTGCATGGTTAGAATCACTATGAACTAAGGAAGTTTTTAAAGCTACATGCCCAGTTTTTTTTCATGACAACTTTTTGAGTAAACGCACAAAGTTTGTTTTTTCATACTACGTGAAAAACAAACGCGGGGATTTCTTAGTATGGAAAAAGTAACTTAGTGAGTTTACTCAAAAAGTTGTCATGAAAAAAACTTGGCACGTAGCTTTAAAAACTTCCTTAGTTCATAGTGATTCTAACCATGCAAGAAAAAAGTGAAAAAAATATGAATTAATACATGAAATTAAGGGTTTTTCGTAACATGGACATAAGGAAAAATTACAAAAAATCCGATTAAAAGTCCAAATATCTCGAAAACCGTGCGACTTTTACTAGACCTATTTTAGCTTTTTCGTAACGTCCTAAGTGCCCTCTATCCGTAGTTCAAGGATTATCCACTCTAATGAGTGATCCTAACACCCTGTACACGAACAATTGGGTCTCCTCAACCTTGCGCGACAATGTGATAAAAAAAGTCTCACTACCTATTTAGTCAATAATGTATTTTTTGCACTTATGCGTTGCAAACCCGAAGGACTAAGACGAAATATCTCTATGCCTCTAATCTATAAATCAGGAGCACAAGACATGTTCAGTTCTGCACTCCTCCAGAGTTTGATCGTGTACGACGAAGGGGAACTGGTGTATGCCGTGGCATGCCGCGCCGTACCGGCCGTCCTTGGCCAGGGCAACCACAGCGCCCATGAATGAAGGGTAATGAACTGCGATCCTCGCAATAGCCGTCTCCGCTGCATCAGTCGGCGAGGCTCCGCGACGCATTTCTTCAACAGCTAGAAAACTGTAGCATAAAATATTTAAGACTATAACAAAGTATACCACTGATGTACCCCTTGTACCAGGCCCTCAAGAGCTGGATAGCTCAGCTCAGGAGTGTCCCAAATATGATAGATAATGTTTAGTAAAAGTCGCAAGTTTACTGGACTAATGTTGAGGCGGGTTGTTGTGTTTTACGTTTAATTAACCTGAGTCTAAAAAACAGTAAAGAAAACCTTTTTAAGGTCACTCTGCCTAAAGAAAGCCAAAATATTCATAAATTTTTTGTACGGTATCACTTTATCATTTCATTCATTTTATATTAATCCCCTAATTTTTTTAATTTGTATTTACGCCATTTTGGAACAAGATTGATTAGCAAGACACTTTATAAGCGGCTTTCAATCGGTACTCTTGATGTTACCGACTGATTACACCTCAATTCTGCTTTCACATATAAACTTTATAAAAAAAACAGGCATTTTCTATAGACAAAATGCGAGTCACTATGTTGGTTTGCTATGCTCCCACAGCAAAACCGCTCATCCGATTGTAATGATATTTGGTATGGATGGATATAGTTTGAACCCCAGGGAAGAACATACGTTATCCTGGTAAATTGGTCAGTTTTTGAGGAAATGGCGATGAACGATTTCATTGAGGATGGATTCTTGGGCAAAAGCTATTTATGTAATATGTGATATGCTAAAATGTATAACTACTATTGAAGATTGTATTTTGAGAGGGGTGTAGGTACCTGTCTACAATAAATTCTCGGTATTGGAATCTTGCAAACCTTTTTAGTAAACTTCTTAATACTAGCGAGTAATTCATTGACAGTAAAAAAGTAAATTTGAAGCCCACACGTTCCTTTGTTTTTCTGCTACTGCTGAACAAACGTGATCACCATGAGCGATTTTACAATGTTAATTGAATTGGATCATCGATCCGTGATAATATTCTTGACTAAACAGGGAAAAAATCAAAAGTCAATTAAAGAAGAAGAAGAAATGGATGTCAAATTAATTTAAGCATGGGAGAGAGAGCATAGAAGATGACCCCAGTCTGGTCGGCCTGTTGAAGCTACTTCACCAGAAAACATTCAAAAAGTGGAGAAAATTATACTAGAAGATAGTCTAGTAAATGTTGGGTCTATAGCACAAAAAAACAATATTTCTATTGGTACAATACATGATATTATCCACGATCATCTTAACATGTCCAAAGTTAGTGCGAGATGGGTACCACGAATGTTGACACCGTTTCAGAAGCATACGCACGTTGCTTGTTGTTCCGACTTCATTGAGCTGTATGGTGAAAACCCTGATGGTTTGCTCCAAAAAAATATTACTGGAGATGAAACTTGGGTTCATCATTATGACCCTGAGAGCAAACAAGAGTCGATGCAGTGGCACTTTATAGGAACCTCATCCCAAGAAATTCAAAGTCGTCCCTTCAGCTGGCAAGATCATGACAACAATATTCTGGGATTGTGAAGCGAAATTATTAATAGATTATAAAGAAAAGGGTTTAAATATTACAGGAGAGTACTACGCTAACATTTTACGCCAATAAAGGGAAGCAATCAACGAGAAGAGGAGGAGATAATTGACCAGAGGAGTGCTGCTTCTTCATGACAACGCCCTGTGTATACTGGTCATGTTGCCTAGGCTGCTGTTCTTGAATCTGGGTTCGAAACAATTACTAACCCACTGTAAAGTCCAGACTTGGCCCCCAGCGACTATTTTTTGTTTCCCAACGTTAAAAAGGATCTTCGTGGACATCGATTTTCTAATGATGAAGCATTGAAGGCAGCGGCGGTGGAGCATTTTGACAGAAAGACAAAAAATATTTTTATGATGGGTTAAAAAAAGTAATTGACAGATCTTATAAGTGTATAAATATAGGGGGGAATTTAAAGTAAAATAAAAATAAAACGCTAATCGTAAGCTTTTGTTTTCCTTCCCATACTGAGAATTTATTGAACGCCCCTCGTACATAATATGCATGCTATTGGTATGCTGTAATTACCTACCTGTGATTTAACTAAAAAAACATTAGAAACCGCGAAATACCTTGGTAGAAATCTTAACATGACGTCGCCATCGCCAGTAGCCGCCGCACCGCCGACGACGTTATCGGCATAGGCACCTGCACCGGGAATCGGTGAGTCGCCAACTCTCCTGAAAGTAATGCTGTTAATTAGAAATATTTTGTATTGCAACCAGGGCATGCCAAATATTGTAATGAACCCGTTGGGTCGAAAGTCAAGCGAAACTGTCATCTACTTTTCACATATCAGTTTGTTTTGCTCAGCAATAACAGCATGAAAAGTAAATACAAGAGAAATGTAAAAAGCAAGTCAATGGGTAATATTTAAAAGCAATCTCTTTCAGCCAACATTACAAAGAAAAAGCCATTTATACCAGTTGTTTTGTAGTTATTTTTTTAATTATAAGAAATAGGTAATAGCTTTCCAGTATTACCTCTTATATCTTTTTTTATAGTCCATTCATGAGCTGGTTATGGCTGGTAAAATCCTAGAAATCCTTCGTAAAGCATAAATCATACATTACCCAAATGCATAAAAGATGTTTCAAGTCAAGATAACAATATTGAGCCATTCATTAGTCATGACATGACACTCATGACACTCACGACATGCACACATAGTAGGTGTAAATGTGTTGTGTTCAGTATTCAGCATGTAATTATTTCACTATTCAATCACTGACATGACATTAAGAAGATAACTCATTAAAGTGAACTATGGAAAAATATTTTGAAATATTATTATTACCCTGGCATCTTGAATTTAGCACCATTGGTGGAAGTTCCAGCTGCTATGTCTCCTCTTGCATCAATAGCTACCATCCCAATAGTATCATGATTATATCTGTCCACTTTAACACTATTGGCTGAATTCTGATGACTTCTTAACTCTAGTTTTGAGTATGGGCCGCAGTGCTTCCTGGGATCCGGATGGACGTACTAAAAAGTAAACAGTAATTGAATGCTAAGTAAAACCAATTATTTTGTGAGTTTGTTAACTTGCATAGCCATCAACCACTTGTATATAGCCATTATACATCAACACTAACCTAAGCCTGTATCTTCATCTACACATCTATTGGTGCCAACAAACTGTTAGTCGGGTAAGTTTTGTACGAAAATTATCCTTGCACTAGAGACACAAACATTGTAATTACTAATCATCAAAATGTTAAAAGTAACCTTATTGTAGGATTTCAAGAAGAGTAAAAATACAAGAACACACTTAGTACATATTACGAGGGCAGGATGAGTAACTAGCCTAACAATTAAATACTACAGTTAGTGTAATTTTTTTATTATAATTTCTCTACATAATCTCCATTAGCTCTATGCACTTGGTCCACCTTCGCTCCAACGCTGTTATGCCCTCCATTAAATCTCTTTTCTCAAGGCCTGTAAAATACTCCTCTCCAGCAGCTATGACCTCTTCATTTGTTTTAAATATCTGTCCCCCTATAAAAGTTTTGAGTTTGGAGAACAGATGGAAGTCTGACGGTGCAAGATCAGCTGAATAAGGTGGGTGGGGCAATTAATTTTGGCCATGGCCTTAAGACAAGTGTAAACTCTTGCATTGTCTTAATGAAACATTGTTTTTTTTTCGAGGTAAGCTTGGTCTTTTTTGCTCAATGCATTCCTGCAGCTTATCTAATATATTAGCATAGTATTCCCCGTTTATAGTTTGACCTTTTGGGAGGTAGTCTATGGGCAGTATTCCGTTCAAATCCCAAAAGAGTGATGCCATCACTTCACGGCTTTAGCTTTTTCTTTGGAGCCGAGCACCCGGATTCTGTCCACTGTTTCAATTGCATTTTGGATTCTGTTGTATGAACCCAAGTTTCATCCGTTGTTACAAATCGTGGTAAGAAATCTGATTTATTTCTTTGAAAACGGTCCAAACAATGTTGAGAGTTTTGCATTTAAACTCTTTTTTGATCGAGTGAAAATAAGTGCGGCACCCAACGGTCAGACAGCTTTTTCATATTCAACACCACTAAGTATATGATGTGTTCTTTTGAAATATCTGTATTATCCGCTATCTCAAAATCAGCTATAGCAAAATGACAGTAATCAAAAAAATATGGACGCTTTCGAATTCAAACTTAGAACACAGACGGTCAGAAAACCCATTATGAAAAGAAGAACATTTTTTTTAAATTAAACGTTTTTAAATTGTGTAGGCTAGTTACTTATCATCCCGCCCTCGTAGGTTATCATTTCCTATCTTGAGTGGTTCAAGTTATCAGTAGCAGGTTATTGTGTTTATGTCTATTATTATTTCAATCTCTAATAATACTAACTGCAATGGAAACTATTAGCTAAAATAGCTGTAAACATGTTGGTAATATGGAGTGAATGTACTAGCGCAAAATACTGTATGAAGACATTAAATCAAAGAAGGACAAGAGAATCAAAATTCCTTAATCTGTAAAGCTTGTGATGGCTTGTATATTTCAGGAGATCTTCAATGTAGGACAACTTGAGAATTAAAGTAAATGTTAGTGTTATATTCCATGAAAAAAAAACAGAATAAATTTAAGACTTTAAAAAAAGCATTACCTAGATCTACTTACATAATATCATGTATGTTTAGTATTATTGATTTTATAAACAGTATAGTACCATTTAACATCAATGAATGCCTTACCTAGAGACTGCCATTCCAACGGTCAAATTGTTACTTCAGCTTAGTGGGTCAATGTTTAATTTAATTTTTTAAAAACTCTACTTATTAAATAAATAAATAAATAATGAGAAAGATTACCATCCAAAAATTAGGTTGACAACTATCTTCATTATGCCACTTCTTCCATAAATTCTTAGTTGTGGGGGTAGTGAGGGATTCCTCTTTAAAGCCCATCTGTTCAGCAAATTGAGTGGCCTGGTCCCCCACCAGGAATGAGTGATATGAGTGCTCTAGGACTTGCCTTGCTACTGATATTGCATTTTTGACCCGACGTAATGCACCTACTGCACCAACATTCACAGATTTCCTGAAAATGCAAAAAATAACTTTAACCAAAATAAATGAAAACGGTTTGTAATTTAATCTGGTTGTTTTTGGATAGCTATTACTGGCAGATTAAAAAAGATTCACATAAAAAGCTAGTTCATTGTTATATCAACCCATCAATTATTAACGCATCCAGGGTCGTCTCCCCATCTTCATCAGGACTGCCTCCATAGCCCACGGTTCCATCGCATTGCTGCTCCTCGCATACCGACGCCCCTTGTTCCACAGCATCAAGTGCAGTTCCTCCAGGGCGAAGCACTTCCCACGCTGCAAAAAAAGAACATTCCATTTACTCGTGTGTGCCCATTAGCAAGTATTTCATTCGTAGGAAATAAACATGAGATCATCAGAAATGTACTTTTTTGAAATTAGGTACTTAAAGTCCTAGTAAAACCGTAATAAAAACCTTTTTTTGTGGAGTTAATGAAGTTCCAAGTTGTAATAACTACAGGTATGTTTGTATCGCATTGTGCGTACTGAAAATATGGACAAAGCAGAAATAACAACGCTTTTTTCATTTTATAATACTACCGGCACTAATTAGAGGCACTAATTAAAAGTTCAATTCTACTTCATTGATATTTTGATAACCATCGTTTTTCGAACTTAACTCTATTTTCTTCACTGTCTTCTGTCTAATGATAACAAATGTCAGAATGACACTGACAGTGTCATAAAGGTATCGAGTAAACATACATAAAGAAAGAGGATGGATATGACACGTTGACATATACAAATAATCAGTTATGTAAATACTATACATTCCGACATCAAACACTCAAAAATAATGTTATCTCTTTTTAACTTAGTTCAATGTTCCTAAGTAAAAAGAGATGATAGTACGTCAGCCAGTGCAATAATGGCAACATTTATAATTTGACGTTCATACAAATACCTAACGTGCCTAGTCAGCCATGTTGAATTAGCTTGTCATAAGTATCTGATATGTCAACCGTGCCGAATTCACTTAAAATATGATTAATATCTTGTTTTCCGTATCATATATTGCCAAAAGTTACACATGGATTGAAAGAGAAACTTCATCGTAATGTCTCTTAAGTGTAGTTTGTGAGGATGTGGTGCAAGAAACAGCAAAAATCAGAAATATTGAACATTTCATCGGTAAGTTTAAGTTTTTGTTAAAATGTTGGTCAGTTTTGACATTATTGGGAGACTTAAATATGTAGTACGTTATTATTAATCCATAGATCAAGATTATTTCAAGATTATAATACGATTTGCCTTTTATTTACAATATTTTGAAAGTAAACAAACCGGTGAATTTGACAGCTAAGGTTGTTCTTAAAATATCGAAAATAACTTTATGACAAATTTCTCATTATGACAATTAATGTTAAAATAACATGTTTTTTTGTAATTGTATCATATAGAACGTATACTATATGGAATATGCCAAAGAAAGCAAAGAACCATTTTTCATCATGGATTACTATTTTTAAGGATTTTTGGAATAATTATACTGAGAAAGTTTCATTTCGAAATTATTTAAATAAAATAATATTATTCCGAAATGAGTAATGACTAAAGTTTTATACCTACTAAAAATCATCTAAGACAGCATCAAATATTTTTATTTGTTTACTTGACGACACATTAGCTTAGTTGATAGTGACCCTGCCTACTAAGCCAACGGTCCTGGGTTCAAATCCCGGTAAGAGCGGATATTTGTTACGGTCTGATAATATAGCAAGTCATATTTTGTAAAAAATGCAGGAGTTAAAGACTGGTAATACACGATTATTTAAGATTATTGGCACTCTCACGCTGTGGCACTGTTTTGAATAAAAACAAAAGTAAATAATTATTTTTAATATTTTTGTTGCTTTTTATGATTCTTGTATTTTATCATTAAGAGAACTTAATGAGTCTGTTTTATGAAAGGAATAACTAAGAAAGAAATTATAGTTTTGTTGCTTTGTACTTTTAATTATAATTAACTCACTCGACCTACTGAACCCATGAAATACTTCATCTCTAAGTGTTCATCATGGGTTCCACTTTACGAAATAAAGAAGCTAGGTGGACACGAACGCGCTTCAACGCGCGGTCGAAGCGTTGATATGACAGGCGGCTCGTGTCAAGATCTTGCCTGCGATGCATGGCGGCACGCGCGGTCATGTATACGATAGCACTACTTTGTAGATAGCACTACTTTGTAGAATCTTGGATGCGCACCGCGTCAATTTGGTATGCAAATGCTGAAAATAGCAAAATATGTCCGCAATTTTTGAGGAGTTCCGTCGTTAACTCATGGATTCCATCATGAGATTACTCCAACTTTTCTATGGGACCATTTCCGACCTTTCCTTTCCTTCACGGTGGAAAGGGCCCACCGTGCTGGTTGTGCTCGAGATGACGTTTTGCAAGCCCTTCAGGTATCCCACTGCTACTGCATCTTTATACAGGACATGCGAAGTACTGAACGTACAGAACAGACGAGTTGAGAGAGAACCTCCCACCCATATAGTTTGTTTATTGATAACTTTATTATTACTATCGAATCGGGGCAGCACTTAAACACGTGGCAGTCCGCCATTTTATGTTTTTTTTTTTTTTTTTTTTTATCTTTTTGGCCTTTGCACGGTTTGTGCTTTTGGCCCGAGTGTCAACAAAAACGGGGAAACGGAATTATCAGAAAAGGGCTAAAACGGAATTTGAAAAACGAAATAAAAGATCAGGAATGGAAAGGATAAATATTGAAACAACTGAATAGAGTTAGTCAAACGAAAGCTGTCCCAGAGAAACAGCGGCAATTTCAAAAACCTGCAGCTGTTTACACTGACTCTGTACACTGAATAAACGGAGTTGATACTATTTGATTTCCTGATCTTTTCACAGCAGTGTTGGAGTATCAACTCCGTTTATTCAGTGTACAGTCAGTGTTAAAAGCTGCAGGTTTTTGAAATTGCCGCTGTTTCTCTGGGACAGCTTTCGTTTGACAGACTCTAATAAATATATTACATGCATACAAATTAAATTTTAATATGGTTGAATATAATAAAATCAGATAAAATTTGGTAAATGGAAGGATTAACTGGGGAAAGTAAACAGGACATAGAGGAAGGGAAAGGAACTTTAAGGGAAATAAGTCCTTGAAGGAGAGATGAACGGTCATATTTGCTACAAGCAAAAATGATGTGGTTAATATCACCTACAGGGTCCCCACATTCACAGGTAGAACTACTAATTATTTTAAGCTTTGCAAGATGCGCAGGAGAACAATTATGACCCAGACGCATACGTATGATGATAGAAGTAGCCCTCTTGCCGAGTCTCAACTTGGAAAACCAAGGTTTATGTGGAATGGACGGTTGGATGGCACGATAATGCCGACCCTTATCGTGGCTTGCCGACCAGACTTTATCCCAGGAATTCCTGAGATAAAAACTGGGCAGAGCTGCAAGATCATGAACATAATTCTTATAGTAGTGGACATCCCCACACATCACCGCATCGTTGGCAATTTTATCCGCTCTCTCGTTACCAGATATGCCACAGTGGGCAGGGACCCACGCAAAGGACACAGAAAAGCCTCTAGATGAGCAATCTAATAGCATTTTTTTCATTTTAATAATTATAGGGAACAGATAGTGGGAACCGAACGGAAAACGAGCCAAAGATAGGAGAGCACTTAACGAGTCTGAAAAAATAACGGTTCTTCTAAGTTTCATTAACAAAACATATTCAACAGCTTTAAACAAGCCGAAACACTCGCCAGTAAACACGGAAGATTCCGGAGGGAGTTTAATTTTTTGAACAATGTTATATTGCGAGTGATACACCTCAACACCCACACAGCCTTCAGCTGAATGTTTGGATGCATCTGTAAATATACGATGCCACTGTGGCCACTTTGTATCTATCACGTAATTAAATGTCAGCTTCTGGTTAAAACCAAACTTTAAAATACCCATGTTTAAATGTACATCAGGAACAAGGGTAAGAGATTCGTAACTTGAAAGGAACAAAGGAATAGAACTTGATCGATAAGTAGGACCTTTAAGAGAGACAATTTTACCATAGCTTTCAATAAGACAAGGAAGGCGTTTGTTTTTCCAATAGTTACATGTCCTCACTTGGACAGCAATGCATGATAATTTGGATATAAGAGGATGTTCGGAAAATTGGAAGCAACGGAAAAGAAATTTGCAAGAAATTGCCGTCTTAGATTCAAAGGAGGCTCTCCAGATTCTACTTGCATACAAATTATTGGGCTTGACTTCATGGCTCCTAAAATAATTCTCATAGCTTTAGCCTGAATATTGACCATTTTTTTAAATGCAAGTACACTGCCTGGTTCTAATAAAAATGTGCCATAGTCAAGAACACTCCTTATTAACGCGTTGTATATTAACTTTAACGAAAAGGGATGAGCTCCCCACCAAACGCCAGAGAGGCATTTCAGGATATTTAAATTGCGCTCACATCTAGCCACTATATGCTCACAATGAGGAAGGCCAGAGAGCTTAGAATCTAAAATAACTCCTAAAAATTTTATCGAATTATCAGAGGGAATCGAGACATTATCGTATTTAATATCAACGACGGGAGGGTTGCGCATCCTAGAAAATAAGACTACCTTACTCTTTGGAACAGATAGTTCTAGACCATTAAGATCTAGCCATGACTTTAATAAACTAAGGGAGGAGGTTAAAGAATTACAATTTTCTTGAATAGACGGACCAGTTTTATATATTACGAGATCATCAGCATATTGCAGTACTTCAGAGGTCCCTCTTAGGCTCAATTCCAAATCATACGTGTATACATATATTATACAATAAGGGGCTAAGTACAGACCCTTGAGGTAGACCTCTCCATACAGTTCTAGAAAAAGAAGTTTCGTCAACAAATAAGTTGATATGTCTTTCACTGAGAATATTAACTACAAAGTTAGATAATACAATAGGAATATTCAAATCAACGAGTTTCTTCATTAGTACAGAAATAAGGACATTGTCGTAGACTGCACTTATATCTAAGAAAGTAGCAATTACAGATTCATTTTTTGAGAACGCCAATCTAATGTCCGAATTTAAATCCCTAAACTGTCTAATGTGCTCTTACTTCTTCTAAAGCCAAACTGGGAGCGAGCTAAGCGATTAGAATTTTCAACAAACCATTCAAGACGGTTTTTAACTAAATGTTCAGCTATTTTAATTAACACCGATGATAGAACAATAGGGCGATAAGAGGAAGGGTCGTCGGGGGTCTTATTGGGTTTCAGAATAGGAATAACTGTCTGAGTTCTCCAAGAATGAGGAACACAACCTGAAGTCATCATAGAGTTTACGATATTTAGATATAACAGAAGTATTTTATCACTGACATTTTTAATAAAAGAATAAGGGATTCCATCTATACCCGGAGTCGAGTCTTTCACACGACACAGTACTCCTTTAAGTTCGGGAAGAGAAAACGGAGAGTTCAACCCAGAAAGATAATCTATAATTGATGGAGGAATGGAAATTTGAAAAGGGGCATGTTCAGGAACAGAAGGGGGAGCGAGACGATCCATAAAGCGGTCAGCCAAAGGAAGAGGAAGTTTCGAAGACGAGCTATTGAAAGCAGATCTAAACCTACGGATGTTGCGCCAGACTACTGACGGACTGACATTGGGGCTAATACTTGTACAAAAAGATTGCCAGCCTTCAAATTTCTTCTTTTTAAATAATTTCTTGCAGTTACGGTCCGACTCTAAGTAAAACTCGAAATTGTCTACAGTCATCTCACTACAATATTTTTTTTTGCTGATTTCCTTGCTTTAATTGCTACTGTACATTCATGGTCCCACCAAGGAGGAGACGGAATTTGAGACCTTTTTACACTTTTAATAGAAAGAGACTCGTCCGCAGACTCAATAAGAATTTTAGTAAGCATATCCGCAGAAATTTGGTCGCTATCTGGGAGAGTAGTAATTTTTATATCCACTGTCTGCCTAAACAACTGCCAATCTGCATTGTTCAAATTATGTTTGAAACGTGGAGGACGAGGGTTTCTAACAGGTTTGACGAAAGGCATGGTTATTATAATAGGGTAGTGGTCACTACCATATGAAGAGGAAAGGGGTTGCCAGTGTAGGGAGGAAGCTAAATCAGACGAACATAAAGATAAATCTGGAGCACTGACGCCTTGATTCGGTTCCGTATGGCGAGTTGGTAAACCGGTGTTCAAAACGCATATGTTATGATTATCTATTATATCTAATAACTGTTCACCATACCAATTTGATGTAGAACTACCCCAAGACTGGTGTTGGCAATTAAAATCACCAAGCACCAAGAATGGTTTTGGGAGGACATCGAATAAATTACTTAATTGAGAAAAAATATTTACATTAGGACGAGAAAAATAAATGGAAACTATACAAATATTATTTACAATAGCTGCGACAACCGATAAGTCATCGCTGAAAGAGGGAAGAGAAAACAAAGAAAAGGAGACAGAATTCCTGATCACTATGGCCACACCACCAATAGCCATCAGATCTGTCATGTCGAAGAATGACATAACCCGGAATCCGGAAAAGTGACTCTGGTTTAAGCCATGTCTCAGACAGAGTGGAAACGAGAGGGTTAAATTTATTATGTAGGTGAAGTAAATCGTGTTTCTTACAGATTGCGCTTCTGCAATTCCATTGAATTATTTGGTCGTATCTGTGATCCATAACTGGATTTTAAATGTGATAAAAAGTCGATTGTTGGGCAGCGTTGTTCGGTAGAATTATTATTGGACATTATATTAATTTTAGTTAACAATTGAATAACATCAGATATGGAAAAAACTGTTTCATTGTTGTTTGTGGATTGGTTAAAAGCTACACCATTGGCAGGAGGAGGAGCGTCATACTCTTTTATAAGGAGGTTATGTTCAGACTTGTTATATCCTCGGTTTATTTTCAAAGGCACTGAAGGTTTTGTGAATACTGTTTTTTTATAAGACCTGATGAAAGGAGGAGATTTAAGTAATGAAGAAGCTGGCGACACTGTAGCATGAGGAGCATCTGACTGAGGATACGATTTTCTAATAACGTCAGCAAATGATTTAGATACTGGCTCATATACTTTATTAGCTTCAGCATATGAGACACAGTTTTGAGCCATATAGGTTTTTATTTTTGTTTGTCTTTCAAACTCTGGACATTTTTTATTGGTAGAGAAATGAAGCCCGGTACACAAACAACAGGTTGCAGATTCTTCCTCTACCGAACAAGAATCCCCAACATGACCATCACCACACTTGTAACAGCGAGGGCGAGAATTACAATTAGTTTTGGTGTGACCAAAGCGACAGCAGTTGAAGCATTGTATGGTGGGGAAGGTATATAACTCGACAGATAAAGCATTATAACACATGAAAATTCGTTTGGGTAAAACTTGGCCATCAAAAGTTAGTACAACAGTCTGTGAAGGTTTCCACTCAGGAGGTGAAATGTTTCTAACTTTATAATTTAATCTTCTCACTTTAAGAATTTTGCCGCACCCAACGGGAACCGTTACATTCTCCAGAACCTCTTCAGGAGTCCACTCAGAGGGAACTCCACGTACAAGACCCATTCGGGTTACACTAAAAGAAGGGATAAATGCTTTGTAGTTATTTGAAGACAAGAAAGAGTTACTGATAAAGTCATTGGCATCTTTGTAGATTGAGAAAGCCATTGAAAGTCTGTTCCTACCTATGCGTTTGATACTACCATTAACTATATTCTTAAAAGGACTTTTCTTTAAGAAATAACCAAATTGAACAGGATTGAGAGAGGGATTTTCACTGCCTGATATAACTTTTTGTACATGAACTATAAACGGTTCTATATCATAAGCCTCGTATTGAATTTTGCCGGTTTGTGTAGTAGACTGAGCAGGATTCTTGTTTACATTGGAGTTTTGATCAATGGATGTATTTTGACTAGTTTGTAGAGACTGATGGTCGGAATTGGAAGCAAGATTAGTATTGGGCTGTTGCACTGGATGAATAGAAGTTTGTTTATTTATTTTAACAAATTGAGACTACAGAAGGAACATCCAATAAATCATGACATACACAATCCGAATCTTTTATTTGACGTCCTGGCTCGTGTTTTCTCCTACGCTTGTTGCAATGCCTACATATTTTTTTCTGGTTTGCAGAACGGAACCTTTTCCTTTCACCTCTCTCTATTCCACGCACAGACCCGTCGGTGTCCATGCTTGACTCGTTTGTGGCTGGTAAAGTGCTAAAGTCGTTGGAAATGGTGAAGTTGTAACCAACCGGGGGAGGCATGCCTCCCCCAGGGTCATCCGGAGGGTCCATCTAGCTTAGCCTATGCTAAGCTAGGTATGAGAAAAAAATAATGAAAACTTACCAAATACTGTTAATATATACAAAGAACTAATAAACACAAATTAAAACTAAAATATATTACATACAATAAGCTACAAAACTGATCTCTTATACAAGTTAAAATTATATTATAAATTTTCGTAGGAAAAAATACTCCCGCCTCGGCCGTCGTTTCCCGCGTTTTTTCCATTTTATGTTTGCTATGGTAAATAGTTTAGGTAGGCACGTTTATTCTGTAGGTATGTCAAATCCATTCTCTTTCTTTATCATTGCATAGACTTGACAAGTTGACAGACAACTTTCGGCGGGACCGGTAACTAAAGCAATTGTTTTGATATTATTTTCGACTTATTAACTCTAAGTCGAAGTAGTTCAATATTCTAGGTATTATTAACATATACTTTGTTAAATAAATGATGGACTTATTCTGCCGGGAGCTTCCCAAACTTGTAAGTGAATACTACCTTTGATTTTTATTATAATAACCTTGCGTGTTGCAACTTTTTGTAACGAACGACCTCTTAATCAGTATATTATTGTCTTCTTGCTCTTGTACCAGTAGGAAAATTTAGTAGGAGCACGACCCCGAAGGGCATGTTAAAACAATGTTTAATAATCGATCTAGGTATTCCATATCTAAATCGGTAAACTACATACATTTAAAGTTGACTGTAAACAGACTGAGATAGACGTTGTCTAACTTTTATATATATATATATATATATATATATACTTACTATTTAATTTGTTTTACTCTTGATATAGATACAGATATATGGCTTGATGCCTATAATATGAGGCTTTGTTGCCATTTTAGGAGCTGCATGCTCACCTGGGTGGCTCCTTAAGTCGCGCTACTATGTTGGAGCTGAAGAGGTTATATGCAGACTCTGGCATAGCAGATCAAACCAATGCGTTTTTTGATGAGTTTCAAATAGCTGCAGGAGATTCAAGAAGTTTATCTGAGTAAGTCTGTAACTGATAAAAAAAAAATTAAATAAAAATATCTTAATAGTTTTTATTTGCAGTTGTTTCCAAGTATTTGGTATTGCACATTCCCTTACGAGTACTCCTAAAGCATTGGCACTGGCAACAGCTCTGACTCTTATGGAATTTCAACAAGATGGATGCTGTTACATAGAGCTGAGAAGCACGCCCCGTGTGACTCCACATATGAACAAAAAACAGTACATTGAAACTATTGTACAAGCTTTAAGGTAAAATGTTAAATGCTAAATACTTCATCTTAAACTTGACACAAATAATCAGGTAAAATAGTGGATTCTGGTTCATTACAGCCAAATATCATAATGCCCTTTTACATATTTTACTAAATCTCAAATTGTCTTAGTTCCAAAATGCCTTAATTCCCAAATTGACTAATTTTCAATACAATAAAATGTCATCATAACATTTACACATTAAATCTGATATCCAAATTGTATAGTTGTTTAAATGATCAATAACTTCAAATACCGAATTATTATTAAGACTGAAAGTGATTTTCACTTTTCAGCATTAGTTTCAAAATCACCAAAATTCAAAAATGCCTTTTGTTGACAGGCCCAAAGATCAAAATGACACTGTCTCATAATACCTAAAAATTTTACCATGCAGTATTTTTAGTGTTACTTATTTATAAATGTAAATAATTAGGTAGTTTAGGTTATCACAATTGGTTTAGCAAATTGAAAATTCATCAAAACATGATCAAGTCTAGTTTTAGACATTTTGGGAAATGGTAGAATGAAAATTTATCAAAACAAGATAGTCTAAATGAATTATAGTCATATTAAGAATACGGTATTTTAAGAAGTAGGCGTAAGTTATTTCGATCTTTAGACATTATGAAAATAATATGTTTCGACATTTTGATATTCTAGAAACACATTATTATGATATTTGGCTGTAACAAACCGGAATCAAATAGTGGTCAAATGTTTATCAAAAGACTTCTTTTATGTTTTATATATCCTGCCAATACATCTTCTTAACATAGCGTTTGGCGTCTGTCTGAATATCTGCTCCCTCAACAGATAATTTATCATGGAGTTTTTATGAATAATAAATTCTGGTTATATTGTCTGGTAATGAGTTTTTATGAATAATAAAATATGGGTGTTACAAAAACTCACTTAGACTGAGACAAACAGAGGGTGGGGTACTAGTGTGTAATAAAAAATCTTTCAATCATGTAAATGGCTAAAAGTAATTCATTAAACATAGTCCAAGTCTTGGATTAGAACAGGGGTCAGTAACTTTTTAGCAGGCAAGGGCCATGTTGGCAATTTAGGTGAAGGCCTGCCGCCTGAATCCCACATCCTCCTCCCCTTGTCCAATACTAAGTTATCCGTCTTCATTCATATTCATCACACTTCTAGTTGTTTCCTCCATCCCTCATTACATGCTCATACAATGCCAATCTATTGCTCCTCAACTTTTTTATTATTAGTACTATTTTCAAGATTCCTCTAATATACTTGTTTTGTACGCATATTTCATACGTGAGCTGGTAGGCCAACACACACACCCACCTATAAAAAATGACAGGTTTCTCAATGGTCTTATAACTTTATCCTTGAGATTGAAGGGCATTAGCACATCACATGTGGCCCCTAAGAAATGTCGCCATTTCACCCACCCTGCATACATTCTATTCCTGATATCCCGGTCAATGTCCCAGTCATCTTAGATCAATAAACCAAGATAATGCGAAGTCAGATCCTCCAACAATTGGTAGAATTTCTTTCCAACTGAACATTCTTCAAGTGTTTCCAATTCTACTCAGTCATTGCCAAAGACATCTTATGCAAAAGTGAAAGCCATAATTCGATTGAGATACTTTTTTTCCCAGAAAAATAATGTGGATGGGCAAAAGCCAGTTCATAAAATACTTCTCTCAATTAATTAATTATAATAAATATCATAACACAAACAAGTGCTATTAGAAAATTATGTAATATGCTATGCTAAAAAAATAATTTCTCATTCCAGGAGGGCATCTTTAAATCTCACAATAATATCTAGGCTCATAATATCTATAGATCGTAGGTGCACCCGTAAGGCAGCAGAAGAAACAACAAATTTGGCCATAGAGTTCTATAAAAAGTATCCAGATTTTGTGGTTGGAATAGAGCTTAGTGGGAACCCTGTTGAAGGGGTATTTTGTGACTTTGTTCCTTCATTAACAAAGGCTAGAGATGCTGGACTTAAGGTAATTTATTGTTGTTGTTTTTAATTTGTATATCCATATCTAGGGTTCAATAATGACATTATTTATTACCTTGATTAAAAATATACTACAGGCAATCACATGTCTAGCTTTCGAAAGGGTAGCTCGACCACGTTGGCGTGTTTCGATCTTATTAAAACAATAACAGATTACATGGACAATAACTAGCAGCAATTTTCTTAGACGTCATAAAAGCCTTTGATTTTTTTGATCACTTAATAAAATAAAAATGGCCTTTATTCACTGATATAATTAGTATTATTATTTATTCAGTGCTAGTATTGCTACTAAAATTAAATTAAAATAAAATTATATCTAGTTGTGTTATTAATTTAATCCTAACTTCAGCAATCGAAACTAAGTTGTATATAGACCTCCTCCAGTTCACGCCTTTGTTATCTCTATTTTTGACCTTGAATTCTATTGCATAAATTAGAGTTATAAGGTATCAGAGGCAATGCTTACGATTGGATCGATAGTTATCTGTCCTACCATCAACAATAAAATAAATAATAAATATCAGGGGATAATCTCACACAAATTGACCTGGTCCCAAACTAAGCTCTAGGCTTGTACTATGGGTACTAGACAACGATAAACATACTTATATAGATAAATATATAGAAAACATCTATGACTCAGGAACAAACATTCATGCTCATCACACAAATATCTGCCCTTACGAGGATTTCAACCCGGGACTGCTGGCTTCGGAGGCAGAGTCACTCCCAACTGGGCCACCGTGACGTCAAAATAGAATGCGCATAAATACATTAACATAATATAAAGAACTGTGAACTGGAATACCGCTGTCGGTTCCTCAGGGGAGTATTTTAGGTGCCTTACTCTTCCTATTGTACATTATGATAAGGAGAAAGCACACGAATACTCAGGCCACCTGATGTTAAGTGGAATCTGAGACTCATAGACATTTGAATTCACAAGACTATAATCCTAAGACCTCAAATGCGTTGCCAACACTGAGGACTAAGAATGCCTCTTACATATACATACACATTCATGTACATGAACTATTTACCTAAAATTGCATAATGTTTGCGAATGATCTATGTATGTTAATTAGTAAATCTGATAAAATGGACAACTTAAATAGTATAATTTACAAAGCTTTAGCAAAATTAATTGAATTGACTGGTTAATAAGAACAAATTGTACATTGTGTATTGTTATATATAGGAATGCCCGCCAAATCAATTGAATAAATTAACACCAATGTGGCTTCTTATCTTACTAAGATAAGGTGGGTTCTTGGTAAATATTTTGAATACTTAATACCTTGACTTAATAAATAAATTCACATTTAGGTATCATGCTGTTATAAGATATATAACAGCCCTCTAAGATTGTATTGTTCCTACAAACGCATGACATAGTGTTGTAGTTGAGGTGTATAATTATTATTTTTGTATGACTCACAATAAGAACTGTCCGGACACTGTTCTTGCAATAAAAGTCTTTGTCTTCACCTATAGTTTTGAAAACCCACAAAATATATAAACCTAGTTATATAGAGTAATCGTTGAATAACAATTACTCTATGCAGTAATATTCTATTGGCTAATCATACAATTGTTTTTATTTTAGATAACACTACACTGTGGGGAGACTTGCAATCCAAAGGAAGTGCAAGAAATGCTTGAGTTTAAACCAGAAAGAATTGGTCATGGCACCTTCATACATCCCCGACTGGGAGGAAATACTGAGACATGGGACACATTGTGCAGACTTAAATTACCTTTAGGTTTGTACCTCTTCAGTATTTTTCTCAAACACTTCCCATCCATGTCAATATTTAATTTAAAAATGATCTCTATTGCCTGTAAAATCTAATTGAAATGACTGAAGTCAAGACTATAATCCCAAGATCTCAAATGCGTTGCCAACCCTGAGGGCTAAAATGGAATGCATCTATTTCTATTGCTTGGCAAGGTGGTTAGCAACCTTGTCCGGCAATCTCTTACTTTCCGCGCCTAGGCAATAATGTACTATCGTTTCAATAAGGTGTCACTAACAATGATGCATACAATGTGCATATCTATGATTTCAGAAATATGCCTAACAAGTAATGTAAACACAAAATTAATCCTGTCCTATGAAGCCCATCAATTTAAGGAGTGTTGTGAGGCTCGTGTGCCTGTTATCATCTGTGTAAGTATTTGAATCTTGACACGTATGGCCTTCAGCAGACTAGTATTAAGTTGATGTGGAGCCATTAGTTTATAATCTTAATTTGATCATGTTAGAGTCGTAATAACGATAAGAAGAGTAAATGCCAAAGTTGACGTTGCTCAGTGAAAGAAAACACCAAGAGCAAGGTTAAACTAGCAGCTTAATATTCACTTGGTGTATTTAAAAGTTCAATAAAACTATGGGACATATTTACGCCGTTAAATTCTAAACCTGTACCCTGGGTCGGTTTTTAGGGTTCCATAGTCAAACTAGGAACCCTTATAGTTTGGCCAAGTCCGTCCGTTGGTCTGTTCGTCCGCAGCCTAGGTCAGAGACTCTTAGTACTAGAAAGCTAATGAAAAATATACATATTAGTCACGTGAACAATGTGGTAAAATAAATCTTGAAAAAAAACATTTCTTTTTTTTGTTCCCCCCTTACATGTAACGTGAGGATGTATTTTTTTTCTCGTCTACCCCATAGTGTAGGGTGTCGTTGAATAGGTCTTTCAAAAATTATACTGGTACCGGCCGCTTACAAAATGTTTTTCGGTTTTTGCGGCGACGTGAGCTCTTGTTTTTTGGTATTTGGATAATACAATTCTATCAAGAAAAGAGGCTTGTTACTATGGAATTTCCAACATTCTGAAAACATCCGATAAATTGCATTATGTAAGGACGAAGGAGGAAGATTGCTCATGCAGATGCACGCACACCCAAAAGCACTTGATACCCACTTGTTTGCCCTTGTTATAAATAAATTAACGATAAATTGCATAATGTGTAATGCAACCTTTCTATTACAGACTGATGACAAAGGCGTATTCTCAACTTCACTGTCCCAGGAATATCAGATATGCGCTGAAACTTTTAACCTTGATAAATCGCAGTTAGCTAGACTGGCACTTGAGTCGTGCCAATATATTTTTGATGTAAACTCGCAGAAAGTGCTTTACGATAAAATTCTTGATTTCATTAAAAAAAGTGACCTGTAGAAATATGTACCCCTCGACTAGGGTGCAGTTTATACGATTTTACTGTTTTGTACAGTGTGTAATAAAAACCAGTATTTTTCGTTATTTATTATTTAAACTAGAGCGACCTGCCCCGGCTTCGCACAGGTGTATTATAGAGGGATCGGATAATCGTAAATTTAAGTTTTACAAGAACTGCGACGAATGGAAGGAACATAATGAATGTCCGAGTGTTACAGTAAAACGGGGTGAAAAGGCAAACAACCTAAAATAAGTCAGAACTTGTATTGTGTGTGTTGTGTTCTTTAATTGATTTCATACCTTATAGTGATCTGTTATGTCGTCCACGTACATTTATTCATATAATATTTGAGGAGTTCCCTTGATTTCTCCAAGATCCCATCATCAGATCTTGACGTGCTGGAAATGGGACCGACTAAAAAGTATACCTACCCAATGAAAAAAAAAAAACAAATCGATCCAGCGGTCATCGTGTAATCGGCGAACGCACATAAAAAAATGAAAAACGTATCCCATCGAATTGAGAACCTCCTCCTTTTTTTGAGGTCCTTTAAAAATTACAGGAATTCGATTCTGGGGTTCGGTTTTTTAATCTCACTGATGATAAATGTGAATAAGTAATTTTAAAATAGATTAATAAAGTGATTTTGTTCACGAGTGGGTCCCCTTTGATATAAAGCGTTAATTTATATAGCAAATTCAATAGGGCCCCCTTTTTGAATTTTCCGCTCGTAGATAAATTCGCCGCAAAAATTGATTTTAAAGTTACTTACTCATTTGTCATAAGTTAGATGAAAAAATCGAACCCCTGATAAACATACTAAACAACAATAATGCAACAAGACTAGAATAAATTAAAAAATAAGTATGCGAAACTTTTTATCAGACAAATAGTTAATTAAGCGTAACGTTATTTGGCAAAGAGATATTAGGCAAATAAATGGTACATCAACCGCTCGACACTAAATGTAAAAGGAAGAGAAGTAGAAGACAATCCTGACACTTGTCAGAGCAATACAATTTATAACCTAGGTAGGGTAAGCGTGCCAGTGAATTAACAGTGCTAGTGAATGAACAAAATGATTTTTTTTTCGCAAAACAAGGATTCTTTAAACTTCTACAATACAAAGTATTTTTTTTTAGATTGGCAACATTACTAGTAACATCATGGTAACATTCATTTCAACTCCGGTGCTTTAGTTGCAACACGGCTTACACGGCGGACATCTAAAGTGGACGTGTCGCAGATGTGTTATCGTTGTATGGGGCGGTATTAAGGAGCCTGGTTTGTCACATTGTGTTTTATGTGATACTGTACTCGTACCAAGCAACTAAGATTCGTAGTATGTGTTTATTTTAAGTCTAAAGGATACATTTTTTCTATTTAAAAATCATATTATGTGCCTTACTTTCAAAATACCGATTTTAAGCAAATGTTTTATAACTAGATCACTGAAACCGCTAAAACCAATGAATGAACCCCGGTGTTCATTCACTAGAACCTAGTGAATTTTTGATTATGCAATATTGTGCGATTTAACTATTGTATCAAAGTTTATTTTGAGTAACATAGACGTCCGTCATATGGCCAGTATTTGAACAAAATCTTAAATGGGGGTTCATTCACTGGTTTCTAACACAATCTATGAGCCAGTTAATGAACGATCATTATTTTATGAATACTCAGTAGTAAAATGACACGTTTTAACCAACTTCAGATAAAAGGACGTTCTCTGTTTGACCGGTATATGTGTATGTATGTGTGTTTGTATGTATATATGTTTGTATCTTCGTGATTATCTCAAAAACTACTGCACCGATTTACAAAATTATTTCTGGAATATACTTACCTAATCATTGTACTTTTGTAGTCGTTTTTAAATAACCACTAAAACTTTCACACGGCGTTGCCTTTGCCAAGGTCAAACCTTCCAAAGACTGACTATTTTTGCTATCAATAACTTTATTAGAATATAAAGATGTCAATTATACCTAATTAAGAAGAGATTAAGTCAAAGGCTGATTACCTATTTTATTACTTGAATTATTTATTTTCTAATAATTACATTTATAACTCAAATACCTGAAGGTCTCAATTTGAGGTCAGCATAATATTTAATCATGTTAACTCATGAATAAGATAAAACGGGTAAAACTATTTTAATGAAACTAAATCAATAAACAATAAAACATTGTTCATTCACTGGTTTCATTTGTTCATTCACTAGGAAATTGTGTTCATTCACTGGTGTTTTGGGGTGTCTTCGGCTTAAAATTACTATAACTTTAAATTACGCTATACGCCAAACAAGAATACTTGCTTGACTTATAACGACAGTATATTTGACGGTCCCTTTCTCTATTTAAGTAGGTACAATGATTTTTTAAAGTTGAAAATTTCCTTAAGGGTTTTCACTGGTACGCTTACCCTACCTACTCTTCGGTTTAAGTTTATACCATTTGTGCTGGAACGTAGGAGCAAATTTACCTAATATTCGGGAGAGAACGTAATATACAGTGGTTACAACCGGGTAAACTATTGATATTTTTTTACTGAATATCGGTTTTTAGGTTTAAGTCGTACTTTGAGAAAACAACATACCTAATTAAGACAAAAAGTTTTAGCCCCTGTTGCCACAATGTAACCCATCCATAAAGACGAATACCGGAAACCCGGTATTCAATTTAAAAAGCAAAATGGATGATTGTGATGTTTCGCACAGGTTTTTAAATCTGTGAGACCGTGCTATTTAGTCCGAAGTAGTTTGTAGGAAATCTGAATCTTGACGCTATTGTTGCTTGGCCAAACATTGTGACCTCGGAGTAAAGTACAAATAAAATAGGAGTTATGTATATTTTATATTGCATACTTTACTCAGCATTATAAAAGGTAGGTAACTAGATAAGGACGCTACGCTAACTCACGTAATGAATTTTTCTATTAAACTTTTTCGTTGTGCGACGAAAATTAGCCATACAATTGTAAGGATACTCTTCGTTGCGCGACGGAACTTTTTTCGTCTTCGTTGTTTCTATGGCTAACTGCGCTTAAGCTGTGGTCTAACTTTTTGGTCCTCACCCAACTATTATAATATGCTGGATATCAATATTATTTTATCAAACATGAAAATTTAGAAAATAAAACTAAGCTCTCGTTATTTTTGGTATTTATTCTCGTAATCCTAATCCTTCTTTAACTTTGGAAAAAAAGTTGTTAATAAGACCAAACTTTATTTTTATAGAACATTACGGTCATCATCATTGAGTCCTAACGTTCTATGAGTAGAATAAACTAGCCCTATTTTATTTGGCAACGAGTAAGAATGGAAAGTAGCTATTCGATTGCGTAATTGACTGTCCTTGTCACACTTGACATTTTACCAAATAACAAGTATTGTACCTAACCGTTCTGCATCGGCCACGAACACGGGTAGGTAGTTGAAAACTAAGTAAAACCAAAGTATGAGTATTAGTTACTTTGGTAAAACCGAAATTATCGTGTAGAAATATTAACATAGCCACAATATTAATTAGCTTGTTTCTGTTTAACTAAATATACAGGTTGCGCCTAAAACAAGCGCTAAAACTAAGCGGCCTGATGGAGGAGCTCATTATCATAAGCTAAAAGATTAAGCAAATTTAACCCTAATGATGTTCATTTATCGTAATTTTGAGACGTTGGCACTTAAAAAAACTCTTGATTTTTAATGATACTTACCTTGAAACAGTTTTTCGGGGTTATGACTGCAAATTGAAATATTTTGCAGTTATAACCTATCTGTTATCTATAGTCATACCTATCTCCATAAAAAACGGATTCTGGAATAAATATTCGCGCTCATCACACAAATATCTGCCCTTACCGGGATTTGAACCCAGGACCGCTGGCTTCGGAAGCAGGGTCACTCCCAACTAGGCTACCGTGTCGTCGTTATGCACATACATTTTACAAAAACGTGACACTAAGACTGCACTGTCTGTCTGTCACAATACAGAATAAAATGAATATTTTAGAGGGGGCTCCTATACAACAAACGCATTTTTTTTGCCGTTTTTTGGCCGACAATAATAACGGCAACAGATAAACGGAGTTGATACTCCAACACTAATGTGAAAAGATCAAGAAATCAAATAGTGTCAACTACGTTTATTTAGTGTACAGTCAGTGTAAACAGCTGGTGGTTTTTTGAAATTGCCGCTGTTTCTCTGGGACAGCTTTCGTTTGCCAGACTCTAAGCTGGAATATACGCGAAATATTTGGGTTATTTTTTATAATATTATGAAGCTTTAAAAGACCGCCTGCAAAAACACTCCATACAAAATCGACGGCTGGAATGACGTCACAGCTGTTGTTCCATGTTAAAAATACACGGACCTTGTAAAGAAATTTGCATTTGTTTCAGAAATTACTATGTTTTAGCCAATATCAATGAATTAAAATATTACTTACGTTTTTAAGATAATCATGCCGAAAAAAAACAATCTAAACCTTACAACAGAATAGATAATAAACAGAGATCGGACAAATAAGCATCAATACTCGCAATAATATGGACATGACTCCAATTTGAATGAAACAAATTAAATTACATTAATTTATTTCTCACCGGAACTTTAATCTTTAACCTTTGCAGGATAGTAATAAATAAATAATACAAAGACGTCAGGAGTGGCTATTGATATAATATTAATTTAAGTACATACGTTTGCTCCATTTACATCTGTGGATTGCGAAAGGAGCTTTCACCTCATAAGTTTATTTAAGCTGTGAAAAGGAATAAAATAACCACGGAATAAATATTTAAATAACTGTTTATTTGCTTTAATAAATATACACAATAACAAGTCTTTGTATCATTTATTTATTAATTATTACTGCCTTGCAAAGGATCAAAATTATTTTTAGGGAGAGTAATCAAAGTATGTAATTTTTTTGTTTAATTAAAATATTGCGAGTAATGACGCCCATTTGTCCGATCTCTGATAATAGGACAAATACCTTACAAGGAGTATAATTTTTTTTATCAAGATTTGACTCTACATAAAATCTTAAGAAATTGGTCAAAACTTAGTGTATTGCGATTTATATGCTTATTTTTACGTTTTCGCCTAAATCGTATCAATGAAACTGTTAATTTTCCATGAAAAAATCCCATTCTGCTGTTGAAGCGGCTATAGTAGTCACTACCAACGTGATATTAGTTCGTATTAAAAAATCCGAGGCATTTACGCGAGGAGTTTACTAAGAAGCCCAAAAACCTATTCCATTAAATACGTCTCTCCTCTAGTTCGGAGCGGACATAATTGATTCTGTTTAATAGTTACTTTTAACACTCACTATTTCTATTGTGCAGTTTGGAAAAATGAGGGCGCTTACTCGGAACATGGCGTTAAATTGGTAATATTCAGACATAGAAGTTATTGTGTCATGAATAAAAATTTCCTAGGGACTTCCAAACTATATTAATGTATTGATAAATTGTACTTTTTTATGACAGTTTTCACTATAATATGAACATGCAACTTAGTACTATCATGCTACACAATGTCATAGAATTTCCCTAAATAGGCTTTTGTTGCACGGCTGGTTTCAGTTTACTTTGTAGGCATGTAAAAAGATTGAATAGCATTTTAAGAAGTTTTTGGGTAAGAAATACAATAATAATAAAAAAATATACTTTCAAATTGATGTTTATTTGAATTTTAAAATCCCTAAAAGTTTGCCCATGAATTAAATACTTAATCATCATATAAAATGGATGGGTAGTGAACAGCATTTTAATTAATTTCTATTTTATCCGGTGAACTTAATACCTGTTTGCTGTGAAATGTCACCTTGAAATAAGTATTTGAAACAGTGTAACAGTTATCGATAAATTAAATATCGGAAGGCAGTCCCTAGTTAATTGACGTTTTTGCCACAAAAACTTCTATGTCTGGTAATGTTTAATCCTTTAGTAATTGCCACGTGAGAATATTGTGGCTCCAGCTGTTACCGCGTCAGAATCTTTTTTATTAACTAAAAAAGAATCTAACTATGATGCATCACATAATTTAATTTAATTTAAGTATGATTGTGTTCAAAGTGTTTCCAGGTTGTTAGGGCGTAACTTTGTCAGAAATTTCATACAATATGTGGCCGGCCTAAAGATCAGGTACATAAATAATGGCGGGTGTCGATCACGTGATCGCTGTCACTAGCCAGAACAATCAAGAATCTCTAGTGTAATAATATGTCGGCTTTTTCCTTCCTTGCTCGGGTTTTTTACTAGTGTTTTCTTTATGTAATAATAAATTAAAAGAGCACATTATCTTCACCCCTTAGATTAAACATTTGCGGGACAGTAAAATAACCACTTCGGGAAAGCGGAGGTTGGCGGTTTAGGTTAGTTTTAGGTGAAAGGTAAATTTGTTTTTTTTTAAACAGACCTCCATGTTATCAACGGTTTCATTACACTTGCCTCGTTCCACATTATATACCGGTAATATTTATATTGCAAGTATTATAACAAAGTGTCATTTTAAACGACTGAATGAAATGAATGGCCTAGACAGACCACGTGACGTGACGATGTTGATGTTTGACAGGCACGTTCCGAAATTTACTTGGATCTGCATTTAAATCAAGCTTATATTTGATTGTACCTGCCGCCTCGTTGAACTCTTGTTAAGCTATATTTTCGCGTACAATGAATAAAGTATGATAAAAATAAACTGATTGATATTTTTACATTGTTTATGATAAAAAATTGGAATTGCGTAATCCGTACTTTATTTTATCGTTTATCAGATAACAGAAACATTTCATATGTATTAAGAGTCCTTAAACGATCTATCTATCGCTATCCATCCAAACAAGTAAATGCCTCCAATAGATAATGTAGAAAATGCAACGTGATATATTTTACTTTTGTCTGTGGTCACAAGTGAAGTGAGCGATTGACTGAACGGAAAAAAATACCGAAACGTGTCCTACCTAATAAACACAATATTTTTATATCACGGGACTCAGTTGAATAATTTTGAAAATCAGTTATAATGTTAATTATACGTAGTGAAGTAGGAATAAAATATAAATAAAATTGTGTTTTTTTTAAATTGTAGTAGAGATGCAATTGGGTGCAACTTGAGTCACGTATTATGTGTAAGGTTGTTGGTCGCCATTTTGAGGAAGGAGTTACTTCGAACTTCATAACAAGTCATTGAATAAATACAGAGATTGATAAGGTAGGCTACTTAGTTTAAAGTAGACGAAATGATAAATATTAGTAAAGTGTTTAGGGCGTGAAAAATACGGGAATAATTATTACATTTTAAAAATAAAGGTGCCGCCATTTTGTTTAAAACGTCAATTTGTGTTTGATAGAACTGGGTGGAACTTAAGCGGGCGTTGTTATTTTACGTAGGTACGAGTTAATTTATTTTATTAGTTTTAGCTGGAAATCGAATCAATGTGCCGTATTTATTTAAAGTGAATTATAGATTTAATGTTATCGTGAAGTTCAAAAACACTTGATAGGTACCACGGGTTAGTATTATTATTTTTGTAGAGGTTAGGTAGAACTAGCCGTTTGTAGTATTAGTTTGTTAAAATAAATTAATATTCAATTTTATTATTTTATTGATAGTTCTTTTGTTTAATTATGGTGTCAACGTAACATTTCCTGTAGGGTGCGTTTAGATGAATCTCGATGTACCTAGGTGCTTGACTGCATTGGCACCATTTCGGCCATTTTGTTTTAGAGCATTGTCGATGAATGAATGCTGACGTTGCTGAAATAGGCGCTGTAGTATTTAATAAATAATGTTTTGAACTGTATTGTATCACTTTGCACACTAAGTAATCCACACAGGTTTTTATACTACAATGCTACACTATGAATACTATCATATGCTTAGAGGTTAGTTTATTATACGTTGTTTGAATAATAAAGTATATCTACGTTAAATTATAATTATAAAACCAAACCAATAGATAAAATATATACTCCATTATAACAAAATATACAATTTAGGATAAATATGTTCGGTGTGCATCGGCCATTTTGTTTTCGATTGTTTTCAATCACGCCCACCTGCCAAGGGAATATGTAATTATTACGCAAGTAAGTAAGTAGGTAGGTCCTCACATTTTTAGGAAAAACTCACCTCAATAGTACCTAAGGTTTTTTTACCCGCTTTATACAAGCTTCGGTTGTACCTAACAAAATAAAAAAACAAATAACCTGGTATGATAATGGAGGCGAAAGGTAGCTATAGGAACTTATTAATGGCTCATAGTAGGTCCATCGAGTTTTTGTTGAGAAGTACAATCGGCAATAAAGTGTGTTATTAAAAAGGACAAAAAAACACTTATTCAATTTAGACAAACTGAGTGGAAAAGAGATGTATGCCAAAGTTCTTTCCTTATTAAGCAAATTGTCTTTTGGCGACTTTACACAAAATACTTATTCGTATGAACGTATCCCGGTCTCTAGCTTTAAATTATTTGTTACAGACTTTATCGTTGATAATGGAAAGGGATCCCAAGGTATTTTCTTCAAATATCGTACGAAGTGCAAGACAATTAAAAAATGATCTTACTGAGCTTCTGAAAATAGCCCCTGCTCAGCCTGTTATCCAAAAAACATGTGATAGAAGAAGTGCTTGTGATTTTCAACCCAGAACTGACAAACATTTCGAGCCAAAGAAGAAAACAAAGTTTAAGGTTAAGACTGTTAAAGATATAAGAAATTCGCTTGAAAAAGATGTTTACGTCTCTCTGCCTATTGAGCTCGATAAGCAACAGAATGTTTTGCTACGCAAGATCAAGGCAGGGTCCTCGAGAAAGGAGAACACAAAAGCGCTTGCTAAAAATATGCTGAAATGCGATAAACCTATATCGAGGTACGCTTGGCAAATGCTAATGAATCTAAACTCAGAAGAACATGTGTATTCTACTCAATTTGTCTTGTGGAATGGTAAACGTATTCAGGTCAACGGCAGTAAAGGTGGAAAACATCAATTTATTTGTAAGTATGATTTAGGGGAAAAAGTGGTCCCGTCTGTTTTGAAACGTAAACCGTTTATGAAAAGAAAAGGCCTCCTACGAAATTCTTTAAGTATTAATTTTAAACCTGGGCCGTTGACGAAAAAAAGATTATTGGACCATTCTTATCAAAAATACCATGTAGGCAGAATAGACTTACTTGATTTACCTATGCCTGGGCTCGAAATCCAACCAGTGCTTGGTAAAGCCGTAGATCCAACAATAGCTCATTGTTTGCAAAGTATGCGACAGGAGGATGGCACTATATCAGAAAAATGGGCAGAGTTTTCAGTATCTGTCCTGTCTACTGTTAAAGAAGAAAATATCGTACAAATCGAGCATGACAATTGTATAACTTTTGATCTTAGCTACAAAAGCGGCCAACAGCGAATTCTGATGCGCCGTGACATACATAGTGATTATCAGTCAACTTTTTCTGATGATGTTGTAGATCAAAATATCACTTTTTCGGAATACTCAGTGGTAACAACAGAAATTAAAAAAATACTTGATAATATGTTAGATTCGGTTGAAATCAGTATTGATCAAGATAACATGTATACTGGAGAAGACGAACCGCGTATTGGGAAATCCGAAGATTGCAATTCTGTTTTGAATCCGTCAGTTAAAGATAGGCTGAAACGCAAATGTGGAGAACTAGAAAGACTTGATGTGACCATCATTAGATTGTCCGAAGGCCCTAACGCTAACCCTATGAATGTTTGCAATAACGAACACTGTGCCCTAGGTTGTGTCTGTTCGTCATTAGAATGTGCATATAAACTGAAGAGACACTGTGGACGAATAGAATGTATGTTTGAATGTAAATGTGACTTTTCAAAGTACAAAGTCATTGACTCGTATGAACGTGATTGCTCTGAATTGATACCTGGTTTTTTAAGTATTGACAACGAGATAATTTCAAAAATGGCTAAAGAGGAACAAAAATTCCATCAAACTGTTATTGTGACTCCAGAAAACAGTATGCTCTTTAAGTCTAAGCGAAGAGATTGGAAATCGTCTAGAAAATATGCGGATTTTTATAGCAGTATGTGCCTCAAAACTGTAAACAAATCTGACAGAGTTGCGGCAGTAGTCGTACAAAAGTTAAAACTAGAAAACGTGGAACCTTGGTGCATGATTCACAGTTTGTATAAATGTTTTTGTAAATGTAGATTCACCGACCATTGTGATCCCGATTTTATACCTGAAAGTACAAATCTATGTGACACTGTGAAGCAAGAGAATTTATCTGCTAACGAAAAATCTATCGAAAATGTTGAAAATAATGGCATGAAAACACGTATGTCTTCTGCTTCACAAAAGAATTGGTTAGAGAAACAATCTACGAGAGCGGAACATAATTCCGTTGGGTTTCAATTGAAAGAAACGAAATTTGATATTGCGGAATATGCTGGTGATGACCATAGTGCAAGAACGAAACCATATAAAGGGCGATATTATACCGACGAACATTATTTTAATGCAAACAAAAGAATCATAGACCTAGAGAAAAACGATAAAACTTTACGCAACAGGATGATAAACCTTATAAACATAAGTTCTAATAATAGCTTACTGATAAACCAAAACCCGAATGAAACTATTAATGTAGACAACATTACCGCCGATAAAAGCTTAACAAAAGCTCGAAATGTTACGGAACCTATATGTGTAGATGCGACGGAACCATCCACGCCATTTGAGTGCGCATTGGATGAACCAACAATCTCAAATATTAAATTGTTCGCGCAGCGAAAACCTGATAAAGGCAAACTTGTTACTTGGTTAGAAACAAATTACAAGCACTATAAACAGAGAGTTCATCAGGGCAATGTTAAAATTTCACTAGATCCACCTAAATTTGGAAAAATGGCCCTTTATTCATGGGAGTTTATTTTGGGTCGATACCGAGACAAAAAAAACTTATTTCTGATATCTAAAGGACCTCAGTATCGAATATTTATGGCAGTAGATACAAAAAGTTCCTTTTTCAAAGACTGTATTAACATAAACGAAATTCGTTTAGCTGAGTTACACAAGTATCCAATAACGGTTAAAAACTTACTAACCAATGCAAAGGACCTAAAGGATAATTTCTGTATTTTATATGGCTTGTCTCAATGTTGGGAATTAGCTGGGTCCGTTGCAAAGATGTGTGACAAAAAAGGAATTAACAAGGCTGTTCAAGATATTTCAGAAAACGAAAAATGCGCTATTTCTGAAGATTTGTACGAAATCGATTCAGAAGAATCTAGTGATGTAAATGTTCCACCCATTATAGAGGATCAACCTATGACAGAAGATAACGAATGCGCATCAGAATCTTCCAAGTGGTTTGTGATGACCGTAGAAAATGATTTTACGGAAATTCAATTTTACAATAAAGGTTTCTTTGTGAAGTTGGAAAGTATTAAGAAGGCTATAAATGTAGCTCGAGCATCAGGAAAAACAGTAAGGTTATCATTACAGAAATTTGTCGACAACACCGGGCCGCAATTTGGTATTTACGCTATACCAAATAAAAATGAATCTTGTGTTTTTGTTGGACCATATGAAAAAGATGAATTGCTTGGCATAGAGACTGTAAACAATTCATTAAATTGTTGGAAACAAAGAAGGACCAGAGGAATATGGATTTTTACCAAAAAACTCGAAAATTTTAAAGTTATTGATAATCCACTTTCATTTATGCCTCCGAAAAATGACCCATTTTCTGAGATGATGACGTTAACTGGCGATAGAATCACTGAGAGTACAAACGCTGAATTGCAAGTATGCACAAATAAAATGATGGAAGAAGTCGGTCAACTTATGAAAAGGCAAGATAATGCAAAACTTTACAAACCTATAAAGATCCGTAAAACCAATGAATTTTTCCATCTTGCGCCAAATGGAACTCTCAAACCAATTCAGCAGATTTTAAGCAATAATATACCTGTTTGCGATGATGATAAATTACGTAAACCGTCCTTGTTGAAGTCCCCTGAGACTAGCTACACCAATTCGGTAAGCAATTCTCCACCTATGACAGCGACGCTTGTTACACTCCATAAAAAACCTGTTGCAGAAATAGCTCCGCATGTTAAAGCGATTACTAAATCTCCAAATACAGAAAACACACTAAAACCAAATGATGGCTTCAACAGAAAAGAAAAAGGTATGTTTATTTTAAAACCTGAAGAAATCAATAAGAGACTTATGCAGAATCAAATGCCGTCTAGTTCAATACGTTTGACTTCATATGAAGATGATGTTAACCAGGAATTAGAAATGGATATAGAAAATTTTCTAGCTACATCCAAAGAATGTGATGCTCCTAATGACGACATTCTTATTGTTTCTGATGAAGATATCGATTTTGAAGATAAAGTAAATGAATCTAAAATTGAATGCTGGAACAAAGTGTGGTTAGAATGTAAAACAGTTGAGAACCTAGGTTGGATCCCAGGACGCAAAAACAAGGAAGGTGGTTTGAGCTTTGAATTTCCCGGGTTTAAGTTCACTGATTTTTACAGCAAAGAAGAAGCATACGCTAAATTGAACCAGTGAGTATAACAAGCTTAAACCTTAACCTAATTTTCGCAAGTAGATTTTTGCTTGGCTAGATCTGTTTTCTTTGATTGTACTTTTACAATGATACATAATAGATGCGAATCAAGTATTAGCTCGCTTTAAATACTTCACTTAACTACTAACTTTATTACTTTTTCAGGGTTTTATCTAGAAAGATATACGTACCTAGGAATATTAATTTAGAATGGCAAGTGGTTGAATCAAAGCGAGACCTTAAAACAAAACGCATCTTAAAACCCGAAGAATTGGGTTCGGATTTGGTAAGTAGGTACCTAGATACTATCTTTGATTCCTACTGCACGAGTTTTTCTAACGTCTTTAAATGCTTGCCTGAATTGATAAAAAAAAAACAGATATAATTTTTAGATAATTTAAAATCGATATCGCAAAACAATGTAACCGAATAGGTAGTATTTTATATACTATAAAATTTATACGTAAGTATATTTTTATAAAATTAAATTTAATATTTTTTTTGTTCTATCGTCAAAACGGTGTTGCATACAAGCTTCGAACTTTGTGTGAATAAAGTACAAAGCACAAAGAAAAACAAGAAATAATAAAAACTAGCTAAGTGTGAGTCTGGTGGAACTTTTGGTACCTACGCGAGTCTTGTCTTGCACTTATAATTATTAGATCGGGTTTTTTGCATTATTTCGAGATTTGTTTTCAGGTGTTGACTAAACGAGGCATCCGTCATAAGCAAGACCTTGCTAAAAATGTAATGACAAGTGATACCCCTGCCAGAGAAGGACTTCACTTAGAAGACCGTAACAATATAGGATCGGATAATTATTTAGAAAAGGTGCGTATTACTCCTAGTATAAAATCGAAAATGATTGTGGGTGGATATACCTACCTAAATCCTAACTCAATAAAACTGAAAACGTATTAGGACATCAATTTAAAAACCTAGCAATAGCATGACTGATCATGCTCGGTGTAAGGTTCCGATGCCATTACTGAAAACACAAAAAAATATCTCGAAGAAGAACAAGTATAAACGAATTTTCTATTTAAATGTATATGGCGCTGTCTTAGATGATTTTTAGTGGGTATAAGCACTTAAGTCAATCAAGTCTACGTAGTAGTGATAGTTTTCCTTTTAAATTCGTAGTGTGAACTGTTATTCAGTGTCCACTTTCCTGCAGTACGACAATGATGACTGAGTGTGAACATGTACTCGCGACGATGTTGCCGTATAAGTATTTAGGGCAATATTTTTCAGGAGCGACAGAAGCAGTGGTAGGGGCTGAGTGTAAATGGGGTATAATTTATTTTCCAGATATTTTGCATTTGTAGTTTTAGCTGTGTTTGGGGCTAGGGGGTGGGAAAATAGTATCCACAACACTAGGCTTGGTTTTTAAATTGATGTCCTAACATTTCCCACCACAAATTGACAAATACATAATGTTTTTTTAATAGCTAAATGTCACACGATGAAGTAAAGTAAAAAAAAAATCCTTTTAACCTTTCTCCTTTTCTCTAGATAAAAATCAGTTTTGTAACTTGTCAGTTTCTGAGAAAAAGTGAGTGTGACATACAGACAGACAGAAAGACGGAGGGACAGACGGACGGTCGGACGAACAGACAGACAGACAAACGGACATGGTCAAACTATTAGAGTTCCTAATTTGACTTCAGAACCCTTAAAAGGACCGTATTGCTTAAAACATGAAATTAAATATCGTAGATATACAGTGTGTGTTTTTTAACGGGGACAGTTGGGGAAATTCGATATCATAAGAGATACAGGTAATCTGTCTTAGCAATTATTAGGTTTTTTTGTTAAAATTTTTTTAGCATAGTTATTTTATTGGTGAAGAGTAAGTTGCCTGTAAAAATTAAAAATGTCATTAAATGTTTTTATGTAAATCCGTTTAGTTTCATGTAAGGATCATTTCATTGTATAGAAAGAAAAAGAATGTAACAGTAGAAGTCAGTCACATTTACTAAAACTTAGTCGAAGTATTTACTTACAATACAACACATACAATATCCATGGGTCCATAAGGGGGGTTCGAAGAAAAAGGTTGAAAACTACAGACCTATATCTATTTTGTCTGTCCTGTCGAAGGTTTTTGAAAAACTGATACATAGTCAAATCTATCCAAGTTTACATAACATCATAATACCACAGCAACATGGATTTGTTCGACATCGATCGACTATCACTAATCTACTTACTTACACCACTTACTTATTTAAGAATATGGATAACAATAAACAAGTTGACAGTATTTATACAGATTTTCGTAAGGCATTCGATAGGGTAGATCACAGGATATTGCTTGATAAAATTGCATACAATGGCATTAGAGGTAATCTTTGGAGATGGCTAAAATCATACATAACAAAACGGACACAAAAGGTTGTAATAAATGGTTTTGAGTCTTGTGCCTTTGTTGTTACCTCTGGAGTCCCACAGGGCTCTATCCTGAGACCCTTACTATTTATACTATTTATCAACGACATTAATCATTGTTTCAACTTTTGCAATATTTTGCTTTACGCCGATGATCTTAAAATTTACCACACCATCGGTGACATTAGTGACTGCATTCAAATTCAAAGGGATTTGGATCGTTTTACATCTTATTGTAATATTAATAAACTTAAACTTAATCTAGACAAATGTAAAATTATCAAATTCACTAAGAAAAGAATATCCTTAAGCTATTCATATACCCTTTGTTACTCTGCATTAGATGCAGTTGATTTTATAAAAGATCTCGGTGTAACGCTGGACTCCAAACTTCACTTGGATATACATATAGATAATATTATTCGTAATGCATATAGAATGTATGGTTTTGTTATGCGATCTACGTCCGAGTTTAGGCTCCCTAACACATTCCTGTATCTTTATAAAACTCTAATCCGCTCTCAGCTGGAATATGCTGTTACCATCTGGAACCCCTATTACAAAAAATACTCGGATGCTCTCGAGTGTGTTCAGAAAAAGTTTATTCGTACCATGCAATACAGATGTTTTCACAACCGCTTGCCGTATCGTCAGCTCCTGGTTGAGTATAATCTCTTAGAACTTAGCTCCAGGCGCTTGTTACTGCAAGCAATGGTGCTGTACGGACTCTGCAACGGCCAGTTCGAATGTATAGAACTAAGCAATATGCTGTGCTATAAAATACCCAAAAATAGACAACGCAGTGTGCGTCCTCACCGACTATTCGTGACGGATCGCTGTCGCACTAACGCCGGCGAGCGCGCTCCTTTACGAAGACTTGTAGACAATTATAATAACTTATTTAATAACATAGACATATTTGCTCACAGTGCTAATTCATATAGAAAATGTATTTTGGTAACACTCGCAGAAAGACAGAAAAAGCAAACCTAATTTTGTATTCTAAATCATAGCATTTCAATTAATTATATTCCTACTCAACTGTTACTGTGTACGTGTGAATGTGTATTTTTGTGTGTGTGTGTGTGTGTGTGTTTGTGTGTGTCTGTGTGTGTGCGTTTACGTCTTACATGCATCGTATTGTATAAAATTAAACATCGTAAACGCTCAATACGCTCCTAAATCTACCTTTGTTAATTTGTGGTAAACGATGTTGGTCACACTTTTACTAACATGTTATTGTTAAACGCATTAGTATGCTTTATTGATGTGGCTGTTTGTTTTCCTAAATAAATGAAAAAAAAAAAAATAGTGTACACTTATGGAAATTCAAATATGGAGCATATTTGTTGATTGTTGATTCCGTTTGGTTAATCGACGTTAACAATCTTGTCTATAAACAAGACAGTACACCTGCCCACAATTAATCAGCGCGGAAACGATTTATGGGTTAAAATAAACAAGTTGTTGGATCACGACATATGGTCCTATCAAATGGGCACCACGTTCACCTGATCTAAACACCAATGATCAAAAAAAAATACTGTCAAAAATATTTTAACAAAAAAAGACTGCTTGCTAAGACAGTTTACAGTTAAAAAAAACACTATATGTATATTATTTTTATTTATGTGTCCTCGTGCCGCCCAATGTACATTAAATTGTACAAAGTGACACTTAGCACAACCACCCAGACTTATACCATTTTTTTTTTAACTAAATGCCCAGTGTACATTACACTGTAGGTACCTACTCATGGGCAGTTTGGACATAAAAATGTTTGGGCGTTTAGCTGATCTCGCGTTTTTTTTCTTGGGCGGCACGATGTTAAACAAAAAAAGCACAAATGGCGGACTTGATTCCCAGTGGCATCTCTACCACGTGTGAACCTCTCGAATCTACAAGTGTCATACAGAAACTAAAGTGGTGCAAAGAAAAATACTGGGTGATTTTGAGGTCATAATCCCGAAGGACTAAGAGCGAATAAGATGGTCATACTGAACAACTTTTCCCATGGGACCTACCACAAAATCGTCAAAAATAAATCAGCTGTTCCATACATTAACGGTGAATTGAGAGTTAGTGTATGGAACAGCTGTTTTTTTTGTCGATTTCGTGGTTGGTCCCATTGGAAAAGTTGTTCAATATGACCATCTTATTCACTTTTGGCCATTCCGGATCATGACCCCAAAATCACCCAGTATAGACAGAAAACAAAGCAAAGAACATATTTACAAAATAATAATAGTTTAAGGGATAAGTTCGCCTTTGTACATCTTTTTATTATTATTTATTGTATTGTTTTGGTTTTTCATTTGTAAAATAAAGTGTTTACATACATACCTATAGTGTCATTCTATGGAACTTGCTAACTATGTAAACAAGCCGCCATACTAAAATTGACATTAGATGTCAATTTCAATATATTGTTTGTTTACATAGTTAGCAAGTTCCATAGAATTACAGTATATGTACATACAAACATACTTTACACAAAAAGTACTAACTACCTACTTATATTGATTGTGCCTGTGCAAGACGCTTCAATCAAACGTTTTTATTTCATTAATCGTTCCTGAATCTGAAAGAACCTATCCTAAGGATTATTGTAAATTCGTTTAGGCGTAGGTTTTATCGTGTAGTATCAAATGGACATATGTGTTCTCAAATAACTCTTCTTTTGATTGTAACTCGTTGTTTTTTCTAGTCTCGCTTATGTTTTTGCATTGATTTTTGCATTTGCTAATGCCAATGATTTAGTCTTTTTGTTTTGTGTAATTCCCGTTGAATGGAGTCCGGTAAGTCCACATTCTTATTTGAACGTATAGGTACTAACTTAACGTAACTTATTAACGATAGCAAACAGCCGCGTAAAGTTTTTTTTAGCAAACCGTTATTTAAAATACAGGGTGGAACAAAACGAGGGACTTTTAAGAAAACGGGGAATTCTTTAGGTCTTGTTTTATTTTTCACCAAGTAACTATATTAATATTTCTAACCGTTTTAGAGATACAGCTTGTTAAACATTAGTGCAAAATCTGCACATTAGCAACCCAAGCAAGTAGATCCGATGACATCATCAAGATAAGGTATCTAGATAACTTAGACCTTTTCACCGAATTCATAAGTAAACAAACTTAATGAATGACGAGCGGCAGCATGCATAATACGACACGGTGGTACTTTTGAGCATCGCATGTTAAGTTGATGACATGTGTCAATTTAAAATGTAAATAACTTTGATCTAGTAGTAGTAGTAGGATTGTCACTGATAGATATTAAATAGATTAATTTTAATCATTTTGTTTTACTATTAAGTCCAGCTTTACAATTATAATAAATCGATTGTAGATCACTTAGATAACACTATCCTTTCAGCTAAGTCCCTCTTTTTGTTCCACCCGGTATAATATTCTCCATACTACTTATATACTTACCTTAACTAGGGCCCGCCCTCAATTTGCTTCGGTATAGCAGTAATAGCTTTACAATTTTTTTTTCATATCTTCTTATCCCTGTAAGATCCGAAATAAAACAATGAAAATCTAAGTTTAAATTCCTGTTATCCCTGAAGTTTCCATTGATGACCGCCGAGCCGTTTCGTAGCCTATTCAATCTATTCATGACAAACTTTCACACGACAGAAAAACAAATATCCTTAACCTCTTGAGGCCCACCATACTACAATCCGATAGATTTTTGTGAGTAAGAATTTGAATCAAACAACAAGGAAATAAAGTTCAATTACATTTGCACTTAAATGACATTTTCAATTTTAAAAACAAATAAAAATTAACTTTATGAGACTTGAAATAAAGTTAGACAGAAACTTCAATTTTATTTATTAGCAAAGTATTTCGACAACGGATATCAAAGCATTTTGTCTAGAACCCCAGATTACTATTTACTAGGAGCCGAATTTGCTCGTACAAAGGAGTGGAACCCCCTGACTAAGCATAGTAGAGATTTTTATAGTTCACAATTTTCATAATTTCAATTTTACCGATTTTCATAATTCTAGAGGCCACAAAAAATAATTAACATTGCGAATATCAAACGGGGCAAATAGTGAATGTGTCCAATAAAGAATGAGATCAATTTCTAAAGAGGCCAAATAGGCCAAATAAGAAAAATACGAATTAAGAATAAGACCTTGTATTGTTTCTGTTTTATTTTGTACAATAAAGTGTTTACATACATACATACAAGACCAAAGACGATAGGATGAATAATCATTCGTTATTACGAATGACGACTATGAAAGAGATAGACTAATAGTGGAATGACCCGGAATAAGAAAAAGACAAACAACGCATATGACCAAAGACTTTGAGCCAGTGTTCCTGCCATAGCCACTGTATAACACATGACCATACTGAGGTCACCTATATAATTACTATAACGCCTACAGTTTTTTATGATTCTGTTAATCGTTTTCAGCACAAAGATAGTATCAAAGACTTGGAAGCAACCAGCCAACTGTTGGAAAATGAAAGTGAAGCGCTTTGGAGCAAATTAACAAAAAATTCAGAACATTCTGAGGCGTTGGACGGTCTCCGCGAGCAGATCGCAGCAAGGTTACAGAGTATGGTGTCCAACACGCAGTAGAGAAAATCTGCTGAACTGAGATAAAATGTATAAACATGAACATGGAAGTATTTCGACTTTGCTCATTTGTAATCGCTGGGCACTAGCAGCCAAAAATGTATCTTGTACATAACTTTTAAATAATATGTGTCATTAGCACAGCCTTCACTGTGTTTTGTATTTATTTTAATATTTTTTGTTTCACTTTATGTTGTTAATTATTGGACTGATAGTAAGTAAATAACTTTTGTAATAAATTAGAAGTCTTAAATGTTTGGATTTTACTGAAATATCGTCAGTATTCATAATAGTTCTTTAATGTAACAGGTCGTCTTGAACTTTTTTAATATGTTGCACATTTTGTGAATTTTAAATCAGCTGTGATACAGACTGACACACACAAAATAAGTGCAATAGCCCTTTATTTTTCCTTTGAGATATAAAACGTTAAATATAAGACTGCATTATTATTATTTCTACAAAAAGTAATGTGAAAATGTTAATTTCTCTTTGATTCAAGTACTAAAGCGCTGTGATTTCACTGTATAGAGTGGGCAAATAAGCTAATCAGATGTAAAAATAATAATCTTAAGAACACGTTCGAAATATACGAGATCTAACCCATGTGTGGATTTGTGGTCTATATTATTTTTTGTTGTTTTTATATTTTTATTAACGGCAATCATCTTTTATGCTCACCCTATTTTTCGACATTATATGCTATCCCTATTACTTTTCATAGGGCCTCGCTGCCAAAAGTAAACTAAGCAATATAGTCTTAAACTAAAATAAAATTAAAGTTAAGAATGTATAGGTATTGCCATTTTAACCTTAAGTCGACATAGTGTTAGAAACTGTGATATTAATGTTTTAAATCTTATTTTAATGTTCCTAGTTAAGATTCAGTTTTAAGATCTCCGCAATGAAGAGGATTGTAAGCGCTTGTAAAGAAAACTTTGTATTGTTAGTAAACTTGATGCACCTCGACAACGTCTATTTATCGCATATTGTATAAAAGGTACGTCGAGGCGCTATCCTATGGAAGGCAAAGGCCAGAAATAGCAGCCCGTCAAACTTTTACTCTATTAAATGTATAAATAAGTGATATAGCCACCATACGGTCGCTTGGTTTCAATGTACAAATATTTGGACTGATTCAGTACCTAGTGTTGGTAGTTTGTTTGAACTATAGTAAGTTTATTTATAATTATCTTATCTTTGATTTTATAAATAAGCAAGTCTCAATAAAAAAATAAGTAAAAATGTAAGTATTTTTTATTTTATAGAAAGGTAAGTTATGTGGTAAACGCAAAAAAAACATAATTTACTTTCTACTACTTACGAGGAAAAAGTAAAAAGTTCGAGACGAAAATGTGCAGTAAATGACTTAACACGTTCTCTGGGCCTCTATTATACTGCGTTAAAACGATATCGCGTACGACGTGTTTTAGAATCGTTTGACTCGGTCGCTATTATTGTAAACGACATAAGAGTTATCAAAACGTTGGCAATACGGAAACTCGTCAAAGACGATATTGTTATTACCGTGTAGAATTCCAGCCCTGTCCGGGTGCCCCCAATGTGGGGTCATGAACATTTTTTTCAGGAGTTTGCTTCCACTGGGCGGGCTCAGGATGACTTTGTTCATATTCCTATTTCGTCCCCTTCTTAACTCATACACAATGCCATATTGCCCACTATTCCAATTCGTCGATGCAGAGATGGGCATTTCGTAATCGATTCCTGATTACACGATTTCTTGATTTAACTTTTGTAATCCACAACTGGTCAGATTACTTTTAATGTAATCAAATGAAACGCTGATTACCATTACATATTTAGGAATCAATAATAATCTATACAAATATTACAATTACTAGTAATTGGGAATCAATATCGATTCCAAATTACTGGAACTGTTGACTTGATTATTACCAGATTTTTTTATACACTGTGGGCCCGAAGAACCCGAAAGATTATAACGCATTCCTGAGGTCACCAGGAGTAAAAAAGGTTGTATGAAAATAATTGAAATAAAGCAAACAATTTTTTTTTATATCCGACTACAGATTCATTTTCAGAAATCATGTGGAATCCCAGATATTGATTTTGAACGTAATCCGTTCATTAATAACTACAAAGTTCAAAATGGCGGCCATTTTTCTCAATTCTGACTACAGATTACTTTTCAGAAGTCAGGAGGAATCCCAGATATAGATTTTGAACGCAATCCGTTCAAGAACTACGAAGACCAAAATGGCGGCCATTTTCCTTAATTCTGACTACACATTCGTATTCAGAAATCACGAGAAATGCCAGATATCGATTTTGAACGCAATCCGTTCAAGAACTACGAAGTCCAAAATGGCGGCCACATTCCTTAATTCTGACTACACATTCGTATTCAGAAATCACGAGGAATCCCAGATATCGATTTTGAACGCATTCCATTCAAGAACTACAAAGTTCAAAATGGCGGCCTCCTATTCAATCTGAGATTTAATTCTATTCTACCCATCCCTCTCGATTTTGATTTTATAGTTACTTAACTTATTTTTTTCCCCGTGTGGTTGCCGGGTTAGAATAGTGCCACTCCATGTCTTCCCGTGGATGTCGTGAGAGGCGACTAAGGGAATAAAGGCTTCTAGTACTGTTAGGCGATGGGCTTGCAACCTGTCACTAATACACTGGTAAACATCTTAGCCTGACTGTGCAAAATGTGGTTACAGAATTATCGACAAGTTTAAAGTTGATGGTATTTCTGTAGCTCTGCCTACCCCACTCTGGGAATAAAGGCGTGACGATATGTATGTATGTATGTATGTATGTAACTTATTTTTTTTTTAAATGGCAAACACACATTTTAAACATAAATTATCAAATATTATGATTGGCAACCCTAACGCTCCGTATTAAGCGTTAATTCTGATAAAGGGTGGAGCTGAGCTACTGCTTTACTTATATTTATACTGTGCCTTTATCAACTCATATTATAACAAAGTTTGAAGGTTGGGCCGAAAGTACAAACCGTGCAAATACCAGAAATGTAAAAAAAAGTTTGAATGTGAAATGCTAGAATGATAAGTAAACCAAAATCAATTTTATTTGAGTGACATTAACAAAAGTAAAATAAGTTTTGCCAATGATGTAATCTAGTCTGGAACTGGAGTTAAGTAATTCAGAGTTAGGAAGGTGACAATTTATGAATTACTTGCTGACGACATGGCATTGTGGACGAGTTAAGAAGGAGACGAAATAGGAATGTAGTCAAAGTCGTTCCGAGCCCTGTGGGGTCACATCCCCATAATGAATGGGCATAAATCTGTGGCCCGTTACAGAAGGACAGCATTTAAACTGCGAAATGGCAGTTCGAGTGCAGTTGACATAACGTTACTAAGTAAAAGTTACTTCAAAGCATCAAAACTGCGCTCGAACTGCCATTTTTCAGTTCAAATGCTGTCTGTCTGTACCGGCCCTGTCATTTGGACTTCTGACATTGTGAGATCGTTTTGTATGGGGACAGGGCCTCTATTCAGGTGCGTTAAAACGATATCGTGTTTGACACGTTTAAGAATCGTTTATGTCACAGTCGCCATTATTGTAAATGACATAAGAGTTATCAAAACGTTGACAATACGGAAACAGGTCAAAAACGATATCGTTATAACGCAGTTGAATAGAGGCCCAGTGAACGTGTTAATTTATTCGAAGTTTAACCCTTTATTTTGTACGGAGGCATGCACGTTTTATATATTTAAATGTGGTTTGATTATTTAAATTGAAATTTAACAATAAACGTAACAATAAATAACTATATGTTTAAAAGGTCATTTTCAAACGTAACATTCGAATTAAAATATAACAGTATTTTAATTAATTTTAATACTAATGATAATATTGATAATGCACTAAGGTACTAGTCGAAATCTTAATTTGGATGTGAATTTTAACATAAAGACAGCGTTTCACTTTCGAGTCCTGACACGTTACGTTATCATTAAACGGTGATAACAAAACATCGACATTTTGTCCGGTCGTATGGATAGCCCTTCGCTTCTGTCACAAATAAATTTTTATGTTCCGGCTATTAGAACCCGTCACGCTGAACGCTCTTTATTCGGTCTCCCGCGTACACACACAAAGTACGCTCAAAACTCACCACTTGTGCGTCTCCTCAGAGAGTACAATACGCGATTTCATAGCATTGATATTTTCAACTGCAGTAAGTCTGTTTTTGTAAACTGTGTTCGTCAACTACTTACGGATCCCTAGTAATGTTGTTAATCTTGAGCCGCATCACACCCACACACACACACCCACACACATACACACACACACATACACACACACAGACACACACACGCACACACACACACACACACACACACACACACACACACACACACACACACATTCATTTAAGTAAATATAATAACTTTCTCTTTTTTAGTTCTCATTAGTGTTATTGATAAGGATAATATTGTACTTGCTTCAGCAAATGTATACCTACTTAGTTATAACTCCACTTATATTTTTGTATTTCTTGTGGTCATCTGTTATTGGCTTACTCAAATGTATCCATTTCTTAAGTATATATTTCACTGTATCGCTGTTGATGTCCCAAATAAACTAAATAAATAAATAAATAAACTTTCATGACAGAGTACAGTTAGCAGAACAACAAATACAAACAAAAACATCTAGTATTTTGAACCTTTATTATTTATTTATAAACAAAAAGAAAGACGCTAAAAATGTATGAAAGGTTTGAATAAATTAGTAAAATTTGTTCCATGGATTTTTGGATGGATTTAACCAGGATATAAAATGTAAAAAGTCTGTGTTATCTCGGTCTTGCACGAAGTTGGGTTGGGACCTTGTGTTGTGTGTGTTTCTGATTTTACACTGCAGACTCAGCAGATATTTATTTGGGGTGACAATTAACTTTTGTTAGCCATCTGGCTTATAGTATAAAGGTTCTATGACATTATTTAAAATATGTAAGCCTCTTTAAGTATAAGTACAGTATAAATATAGGTACAGTTAGCTGCATCATTATTAATTTAAAAAAAAACACAAATGAAACGTTATTCATTAAATATTCGAATATATATTTTTTTTGCTATCCTTACCGGGTGCCATGAAAGTTGAACGTTGATACCGATGTTTAGTGATAAGATAACTTTCAATTATCATGCATGAGTATAACGTTTAAACATATTTCTTCCTAATACAGAGTTCCAATATAGGTTTAGGTATAAGTCTAGTTTTTTTTCTTTTGTAAGTTTCATAGGGAGGGTAATAAAACCAAATCAAATAAGGAAATACTTCATTTATTATAAACAGTACACATATTTTAATATAAGTACGAACAATTTAATATTATTTATTATTGTATATACACTAACACCAATTAAAACGATATTGCTTTATAATCAATTACAAACTAAGGGTTTTATCATGTCCTGACAAAAATCATTAACTTACAAATTGTAGTTCATATGCACTGTAACAATGAATGCTAATGGTGCTGATTTTCGCATCAGAGCTATAAGATTTAATAAAAGAACTATTAAATCCGTTAAAGAATAATTGGTTTCCTACTTAAACACAAAATAAATATAAGAGTGAAAAACATGACAACATTCTAAGTAAGGAACATCACAGCTCGCTAAGGGGCACAAGCCTATTACTTACATATTAATACCACCAATTAGTACACACAAGGGCATTTATTACTTTTATTTATTTGTCCGTATTATGATAATGGTCGGTGCCAGATGCTTCGTCATTATGAATCCCTTTAGAATACGATAAGCTAAATCGCACGTCATAGTGATTTAATAAAAAAATAGTCTAGCTATAATAATACAAGATATACCTTGATTACGTTTATTCAGGTGCACGCAGTGAGTACCGTTTGCGTAACATATTCAATATATTTTTTCTACATGACCAATATACTCTATCCGGTCAACTATCTCGGGTGTCTTGATTAAACCTTTAAACCAGACCTACGGGTATATACTCCGTAACGTTAACAATATTTTGCGGTTGACTCATATTTTTGACTCTGGATGTCAAATATTCAAAAGGTTAAATGCAAATTGAACCGCTTATTTTTTACCGAAGTTAATGAGATCACTACACATTTGTTGAAATCGAATTAACTAGGCGATTCAATTATGATTAAACATTCTAAGGGACCTAGGAAACTGCTAATTAGAAAGGAGGGGATAATTTCCATACAGGGGCCTAAGCTATGGCCTAGGTATACATTTGATGCATATCAAAATATCAAACAGGTCACTATGTAGTCACGCTTTGATTGTCATCATAATAACATAGTGCACAATCCAATTATTAGACAACTCTTATAGGCATTGCTAAACATAACTTGTAAAACTCCAGACTCTTAACCTGTTGAACGCCTCGGTCGGGTGTAACTTCACGTGCCCTAGACACCAACGACATCATATGCCGCAAACGCGCCGATACAAAATGTATGGAGCGTACTGAGTTCCCGGCAGGAAAATCCGTTGACGTGATTTGCCGGCTTTGGCGGTTAAAGGGTTAAAAACGTACCTCGTTAAAGTTGGAGTAAATATACTTTTTGAGATAAAAGCTGACAAAATCACAGGTAAACAAAACTAATGGTGTTTTAAAAACGCCTTGCTATATAAATATACAGGGGTAATTACTTATTTAAGTCGGTGGATGGTCGACGAGAGTTGTTCCGCTGCGGTATGACGAACTCTGCGTGCCGCGGGGTGGTGAAGGGGTTGGAAGGCGCGAAGGGGCCGCTGACGGAGCCCTGGCGCTGCGGCGCGCGCCGCGGCCCGGGGCTTCCGGAGCTGCGTAATACATTATTGCGTGATACATTATTGAATTTGATACAGATTACCTATCGCAATTCCGGCAAGCGAATTTTAGAACTTCGAATGGGAGAAAATGCAAGTCTCTTTTCGGTTTGCTAGTAATATTTTTCGATAAATGATGGGCCGAGATTCTACCTACTCGGTAAAAACGATATCGCCTTTGGTGTTTCCGTATAGTCAACGTTTTAATAACTCTTATATCATTGATAATAATGGCGGCCGAGTCATAATCGATTGTAAAAGAAGTCAAACGCGATATCGTTATAATGCAGTAGAATAGAGGCCTGTCACTCTCGCACTGACATACTGCTCAGAAAGTGACAGATGTGTTATTCACGTTTATTTACATCGATAAAGGCGACCATGCTACGGGCCCTGGAAATGGAATTTATTTAGCAAATGTAACGCGTAGTCCTATTCGCTACAGGGACTATTTTACTCGCAAAACCTAATTACTTTTGACATGAGTATTGTCAACGTTATGATAGCTATTAGTTACTTTATAGTAATGGCGGCCGAGTTCGAAATAATACAATAATAAATAAAGTAGGTGTTACCGAGTAGAATTAGTCCAAGGTCTACTTAATTCTAGTCTTAGAAGTATTGCTCTAACTGGGATCTCAAGCTATTGAATAGCGGAGAGATGAAGTGACTAATAGTATTAGAGTGCGTATGAGTATGAAAGATATCGATTCTCAAAAATACTAAGTATGAGTTTATTGGTAATGGATGAAATAAGGACCAATAAGGGTACTATTATGAACGCTAGATTTTTTTCACCTTGCATCCGATATGACAATGCGATTGTGCGCCATCTATGGTCGCTTAAGATCGCCAATAGTTTTGCTGAAAAAGATTAGTATAAATATTGCAAAAACATTGCATAAAAACGACTATCTAAACAAAATTTTGTAAAAATGCTTTGGCTTTTCAATCCTCTAAACAAGAACAAACTATCTTGTCTAGTTTATTTTTGATTCCTGCCGGAATTTGGAACCTTTTGATAGTCGAAACAGTGCGGCATAATGTTCTTAGTAATTAATACCTGTATGCAGTAGCATATAAAGTACAACCCTGCACCTTTTAATTAAAAACGATTAAGAAAGCCTGCTTGCAATAAAACGTTTTTTTTTCGGAAATGTCAGGTTTATAGGTCATTTGGTGGTCAGTGGTCTCCGGGAACTATGGGGTAGTAATATCATGATTTTAAATGCGTTGCCAACCTTAAGCGTTGCCATTAGAGCATATATATATTTTTTTTTATATTATGTTAACCTTCTCATAAATAGCATAGGTTATATTAACTTACATTATATTCTACCTACGCATAAGTACGCATTGTCTATGATTTAAACCTGTATTTTCTCTGTAAGTGAATTGTATTATTTTGAGAAAATAAATATCTTATACCGTAAGTACGAAGATCGAAAGCCTATATGCGAGTCATTTCATCGGCTGATTTACTCATTTTATTCGTTTGAGTGCAACTGTTATGAGATACTTTTGTGTAGCGCACACTTGCAGTAAAAAATATGATGCAGTAGGTATTTATTTTTCTTCAGAGATAAATAATAATATACATATACCTAGTATTAAAGTTTGTTTTTACATCACGGGACAATGTCAAATTGCCCTAGTCTCAAACTAAGCTCTAGGCTTCTACTATGGGTAATAGACAAGACACGGATAAACTTACGGATAAAATAAATTATATACTTAACTACATAGAAAACATCCAAGACTCAGAAACAAATACTCGTGCTCGTCACACAAATATCTGCCTACCGGGATTTATTTCTATATACATTCGTTTGGACTAGATCAATTCGTGTGAGTTTGCTTTTTTTCTAAAAAAAGGTTGTGTTTTGTGGAAGTTGAGATTTTCAAAAAAGTTCTTAGGATATAATGCTATATTTTTTTTGGGGTAGGTACCTAATTAAGAGGCCGTATACGAAATTTTGCCAGTATTGCCTCTTTTTGTGCTTTTACAGTTAAAATACTGCTTTTCTAAAAGCTTTAATTCACAACATGAAATATTATTTCAGTTATGATCGAATAAATGAGTTACATATGAATCAGCTACCTTTTTTATTTTTGTCGAGTATTATAATGCCAGATTTAGGTTGTTTTAAAACATTATATATTGCTATTTTTTATATTTTGGATGTTTTAGGGTTACGAAGTCAAACTACCCCTTAAACCCGTTTCGCCATTTCCGTCCGTCCGCAGCCTAGCGCAGAGACTCTTAATACTAGAAAGCTGTAATTTGGCACGAATATGCATATTAACCACGTCAACAAAGTGGTAGAATAAAATTTTGAAAAAATATTTTTTTTATTGTACCTTCCCTACACGTAACTTGGGGATGTTTTATTTTCTCGTTTACCCCAAAGTGTGGGGTATCGTTGGATAGGTCTTTCAAAAATATTATGGGTTTGCTACAAAAAAATATATTGAAGAATCCGGTTAGGAAATATTAAGCTTTAAAGCGCTAATTTTTGATAGACTTAAGAGTCCCCTACAACTACAAATACCTACCTACTACTTGAATAAAAGCGCATATAACGAATTTAAAAGGAAAACTATCACGACTCGTCGTTCGTTCGTTTCTTTTGTTTTTGTTTTGAACGTTTGTTTTAATTTTATGAACGAGAGTTAAAAGTAGTAGAAATCAAAAACAATTTTTTGACCTTTTTCTATAAAATTTTACCAAATTAATTACTTTTTTACACAAAAAATAACAATAAAAGTGGTAAAAAGTTATTCATACATTTACAGCAATATTGTAATTTTTTCATATCTTTTTTTATCTTTTTTTAAATGATTCGTGAATATGCGATATATTAAACCTCTTCAAAATTCACAAAACAGTCGCCGGTTTCAGGTCGATTAATCAAAATATAATAATAAAAACAAAAAGTAGCTCACACATTCATTGAAAATCGAAATTATCTTTCGTGTTGCGCATTAAAATTTGTAGACGTAAAGCGAAATCGACAAAATTTCGTATTCGGCCCCTTTTGGGAAATGTTGAGACCCTGCATGTCTCGGCGTAGCTGCGAGTGGCTGGTGTTACCTGGGCGGCGCGCTGAGGTCGGCGGCGGCGGACAGCTGGCGCGGCGGCAGCGCGGGCGGCGCGCCGGCGCCCGCGGGCCGCGCGCCCGGCCGCGGGGGGACCTGCCGTAACCAACACAAACATCAACATTATACTACTTACTACATTACTGCAGAGACCGGGAAAAAGGCTGTTGCGGGACGAGTATGAGTTAGTGCGGCCGCGCTATATACGAGTACAGCAACCGCCCTTCCCGGCCGAGGCTTGGATAGTGCTTTTCTTCAACAATGTACCTACTACATAATATAAAACTAAAATACACCATTAAACAAAATAACAAAACTAAAAAAAAAGCGCTTAAGTCATTTCGGTCGCTGTAAACGACGTCCGTAAAGGTTAACCTTTTTAGTCTATGACGTTTTAAAAAGTACCAACTAAATTACTTTGTGACTTTGAATTGCTTGGAAAAATTGTTTCGTTTGATTTGCCTGCATGGTTGCCATTTCGTAAAGTCATTTGAAAGTAAAATTGTCTCTTTTAATAGATTTATTTACTGTTTTTTTTTCTCAAATGTATTAAAAAATGTTGTTTGATACACGCGCAGAACTGTCATTTTAACCTGTCCCGTCTTGCAGCTCGGACCGAGACACCTCGGGACTCGTGTATAATGACTAATGACACACTTTCCGCACTTGCATCAAGATGTACTATTTTGCTAAATACGGTTTACGCCGCGATCATCTGGCAACATACATAATTAGAGACGTCTTTGCTTCTCATTGGAACTGGTACTAGGCTATCAAGGCTACACGAACAGTGCCTTATTGTGATTTATCAAGGTATCTTAATCCACGGACCTTACATGGTCTGTGCTTCATCTGATCTCATATGCTTCGCTCGCGTGGTTATAAGAGTTAAGGAACATAGGCGTTCTCGAAGTTTCCTATGCTTTATACGATTTACAAAAGAAAAATTGTAGTTATCACATTTTCGGTTTAAACAGCAACAGACGGATAATGGGGTAAAAGGCAGATATCATACTCATACTCCGTCGAGTAGCATTTCATATTATAAGTCTGTATAGAAAGTATCGGGATAAAAAGTATTCTATGCCCGTCTTCGTGTACCA